>CM033475.1:140490437-140542937 GCA_019447015.1 Hymenochirus boettgeri | reverse complement strand
TCTATATCTATCTATCTATCTATCTCTCTGCTATATATCTATCTATCTATCTATCTATCTTATCTATCTATCTATCTATCTCTGCTATCCTCTCTACTCTCTATCTATCATCTATCTATCTATCTATCTATCTATCTATCTATCTACTCTTGCTATCTATCTAGCTATCTATCTATCTATCTATCTATCTGCATCTATCTATCTATCTATCTATCTGCTATCCTATCTCTCTATATCTATCTACTACTCTACTGATCATCTATCTCTGATATTTATCTATCTCTGATATTTATCTATCTAATCTATCTCTTCTATCTATCTATCTATCTCTGCTCTATCTATCTCTGCTATCTTTTGGATTCGGAAAACCTGGTCCGGGAGCGGATTAGGCGCCGCATACAGGTAATGAGGAGTGCCAGGGGACTGGCTTCAGGTTTAGCTCTCATTTACAGATCCCTGCCTACTTCTTGCCAAAGTCCACGAAGTTCGCGACTTACGGACAGGTCTTCTTGCTGACTGACATCTCCAGTGGGATTCATCTGGCTTGCCAGTACTGTTACGTGATCTCAGAACAGACCCCCGGATGAGACCCCATCTGACGCGAATCTAAGTACCAGCCGGTGTTTCACCAAGCCTCTAAATGGTGAGGAAGTTTTCGGCGGACAGATCCAGGTCGCGTCTCCAGGAGAACCCAAACGGCCAATCCCACAATGGGAGATGGCACCAGAACCGATACAGTACTGGTGAACAGGAAGTAGGACCTGGGTGAGATTTCGTAATGGGCGTAAGTAGTAGTGTGGAGATATGCAAGACCGGCAGAATAACTGGCGGTAGGAGCCTGTGTTAGATATTCGGACCGGAGTGGTTGTGAGCTGTGGAGAATATGCATACCAGGAGTACTGGGGTAGGAGCTGTGGTAGATATTCGACCGAGGGTAGGTAGCTGTAGGAGATAGCAGACCGGGTAATAACTGGAGGGTATGAGCTAGTGTAAGATATTCTGACCCGAAGTAGGAGCTGTGAAGATATGCAGGACCGGAGATAACTGGAGGTCGAGCTGTGGTAAGATTTCGGACCGGAGGTAGTGATTGGGTAGGATATGCAACCGGATCGATAACTGGAGGTAGGAGCCTGTTGGTAGATATTGCGGACCGGATGGTTAGGAGTTGTGAAGGATATGCAGACCGGAATAATCTGAGGTAGGCGCTGTGGTAGATATTCGGACCGGGTCGGAGTCGTGGGGATCTGGCAGACCGTGAGATATACTGGAGGTAGGAGCGTGTGGTAGATATCGGACGAGGTAGGACTGTGGAGTAATATGCAGACCGGAGATAACTGGTGGTACGGGATCTGTGGTAGATATTGCCGGAGAGGAGCTGTGGTGAATATGCAGGACCGGTAGCTAACTGGATGAGTAGGGCTGTGGATCGATATTCGGACCGGGGAGGTAGGAGTCAGGATCAACAGGAAACAAAACACTAGGGTGCACATCGGAGTCTAGGATCCAAGCAAAGCAACTCTGAATGCAGCAATGAGCCAGCTGCCAGAAGGAGGCCTAAGATAGGCCCCTGTGACCTCCTCCCTGCTGGGTGCCCACGTAAAGGGAACAGCGCAAGCAGGACAAGCCTGCCCCCCCACGTCCTCCAGAGCGTCACGATGAGCGCGGTGCACGTGAAGCGGGCGGCGGCAGCGGGGGCGCGCGTCATCGGGGGGAAGCGCGCTCCCTGCTCGTGACCGCCGGAGGAGGACCCGGACCCCGAAAGGTAATGCACTGGCCATCCGGAAGAGTAACTTTAGGAGAAAAGGGACGGAATTCAGTATGGAAACAATTTCTGGATTTCTGTTGTTGTGCTCCTATGCAAAAGATTTCCAGTTTTCAGACCTAGAATTAGATATACAGTAGGCCATCGGAATTACCAATTTATTTTCCATTAATTGGGGGGCTACCCTTTGCCTTGCCTAGTTAAAAGTTTTCTATAAAATTTGCAGACATCTGGTAATTAGAAAAGTATGAGATGATCTGTAAATCAGTACTGGGGGGGTTCTAATTCACTTCACAACCTGGCACATGTGACTTTAGAAAAAAAACCTTGAACCAACTCGCTAATTTGTTAATATTTTTTTCAAATATTTTTAATATGGTTAAAGGCAGACAATACTATCCAGATCACACCAATGGTATCAGTGTTGCTGTTAAAACTGCTTGGAATCATACCTTTTTCCTCCCTATTGATGCCTCTCACTTCCTTTATGTTACCCAGTGCACTTTATATTTCGTTACCATGGCGTGGTTATGTAATGTTACAACGTTTTTGTTGTTCCATTTCTATTTTTGCTAAGTTGAAAGGTTATTATGTCCAACCGAAAAATATCTTATATATGAGATAGGTACCCTGCCCAACCCCACAAAGAAAGTAGCGTACGCTCCATCGTCTACGCACCATGATCTGGGGATTTCCCCCTTTGACGGTAACTTGCAAGAAGGGGGCTGGATAGGCAGCCGTGTGATTGTCTGGAAACAGCAGTCCAATCACAACAAGGCTGACATCGGTGGAAGCTCCTAGGGGGAACGAAATGCTGTAAGTACCAGTTCTATTATTTTTTTTTTTAAGGAAATAACTCGGCGGTTGAGGTGCATGGGGGTATATTCATATACCTATATAGGGGAAGGCAGGATAGATACCAGATTGGGTGGTGATGACAAATATATAACCTGTTGGGGTGCCCTGAGGGGAGGATGAAGCCTGCATGGGAACATAAAAAAAAAACGGAATGCAAGGACATACGCAAGCTTGGAGTTTAGATGCGTTCCTGGTCTGCAAAAGCGTATCTCAGTTGCTGAACAGATTGTGGTTTGCTTGTTTACAGCTCTGTGTTTACAGGGTAACCCTTTTGAAAATAACAAAAGTGGATAAAGGTGATACCAGGGCCGTTTCTACCATTTTGGTGCCTAGTGTGATCAAGAACGCAATCCCATCAACTTAAAAGTGCATAATGTGGCTATCTCCCTCCAAGAGTCA
Organism: Hymenochirus boettgeri; assembly: GCA_019447015.1. Lineage (NCBI taxonomy): Eukaryota > Metazoa > Chordata > Amphibia > Anura > Pipidae > Hymenochirus > Hymenochirus boettgeri. The sequence continues at coordinate 140,539,918 of CM033475.1, read as the reverse complement.
TTGGCATTACCATTTTTAGTGCCAGCGCGTTCCCAGAGTATTTGCTATCAACCCCTTGTGGCTAGCACTTTACTAGAGTAACGCTATTAATATTTTTCAGTACCAAAAGAATAGTTCCTTTAACCCTTTAAGGCTGCCAGCATTGACATGTATACAGTATGTACCTGATTACCTGTCTCCTCCATTGAATGTTACTCTCACTACCTAGTTCTAATTGAGCAGTTGGATGGAAGGAAGAAAGAGGCGGGATAGGGATCTCATTGCGGCTAGTCCACAGGGGGCCACTGTTAGTAAGTCTGGTCAGTAGCTTTTACCTGGCATTTTAGAGAACTGTCCTCCTTCCTTAATTCTACTTCATTTGTAACTTGTTGCTAAATAGAGAATAGTGTGGAGTTCAGGCTCTGGTACTAAATTAATGTTGCAAATTACGCAGCAGAACAAGGGAGCAGATCTAAACTAAAAGTAAAAGCTGACTGGTAGATGCTAGGGAAACGACTGGGGCCCTGGTTTAATATAGGCGCCCTAGCGCCTTTGCCTAGGTGGCTTATACCCAAAACAGGCCCTGACCATACACATAACTGGTACCTTACATGTACTGTCGCCTTACACGTATTGTACCTTACACATACTGTACCTTACACATACGGTACCTTACTACCTTAGACATACTGTACCTTACACATACTGTACCTTACACATACTTACCTTACTACCCTACACATATTGTACCTTACACATACTGTACCTTACTACCTTAACACATACTGGTACCTTACACATACGGTACCATACTACCTACACATAACTGTACCTTACACATACTGTACCATACACCTTACACAACTGTACCTACTACCTTACACAACTGTAACCTTACCATACTGTCACCTTACATCTTACACCATACGTACCTTACACATACTGTACCTTACACCTACACATACTGTACCTTACACATACTGTACCTTATTACACATACACATAGTGTAGCTTACTACCTTATACCTACTGTAACCTTATACATCACTGTACCTTACTAACTTACCAATACTGTACCGTACACCATACTGTAGTTTTTTGTACAGATTTACAATGAGCCCTATTAGTTTTGATCAAAATTAATATAAATCATCATAAGTCATTAATGTATGGCTAACTTAAGACATCTAAGTTGGATTTTTTGTTAGCTGGGAGTGATTATTTCTGCCACATCTGGTACGTACTGACAGCCCCCATGGCGGCGGTGAGAGTCAGGGCTAAGAAGGGCCCCCAATCCACCCATTGTACCACGATCAGCAGTTTTTTAAACATATACTTATTTACTTACGCGCAAGCAGCTGTTTAAAACTGCAGATTGCAGAATATTGAAGGGTGGGGGGGTGTCAGGAGCCTGGCTGTAAGCTGATGGGGGGGCAGTTTTTACCCTTCCTGTCAGTCTCCTCTGGCTTCTATTCATTCCTGCGCATGTAAAATAATAAATAAGAAGAGTTGCTGAGATAACAACAAAGCAGCTGTTCAGCTATAAGTTATCTTAGTTATCTTAATTGCAACTGCTCTGCTTAGACAAAAATGACGATAGAAGTTTTTACAACCTTACCTCCCAGCCAGTTATATATAGTAGTCAAAAAAAAAAAGCAAAAAATTATTTATAGATGTGGTTTATGTGGTATTCTTTAGCTGTGCATAAGCAGCAATAGTTTCTGTCTTACGGTTTTCAAAGTTCTTGCAAGAGATTCCTCTACTTATGTTCTATTATTGCTACCCAAGACTCTCATAGGAATCCTAGCATTTGAAGGTATCTAATGTCATGCTGTTGCTGCATTTTGAGCATATATACCCCAAACCACTCGGTGGGCTGCATTCCTAATGCTAAGTGTACACCCATTGTTCTCTACAGAAACTGTCCTTTGCTGACATACCGAAACTGCCAGTGCAGGCGCATCCGCATGCCCAATTGATGTTTCTTTGAGTCCAAAATGTAAATTAACAACTGTCATTCCACTGACTAAACCATGTTTCTATACAATACAAAGGATGTGAAGCACTCCAATTAGGCTAATTACAGCTACATTTGCAGATTGCTACTTGATCTGGTCAAACATTTATACAAACATAGTGGGTTGGAAGGCTTTTTCATTCATGCGATCACAGTAATGTATCCTAAAACCCCTTTGTTAATAAGTAGCCAGTGTGCAGATATATGATATTGTATGGGCTAGGATGTGCATTGATTATCTTTCTATGTTTGTATCAACTGTTTCTGTCTGTTGTCTTTCCCAAGTGCAGCAATAAATCATTAGCAACAAACAAATTAAGTTTACAAAAAAAATTAATTTATCATTTAGAAATGAAGTTAACCAGGATGCATGGAAAGTGAAAGGAAAATTCAAACAGGTTTACCACTGTACGTGTGAATTCTTACAGAAAAGATAAAACTGTTTATGCTTGCCTGATAAGCATTATATTAATATATATAAATCCACTGTAAAATAAAAAAAATGTATATATCTCACAATATATATAACAAAAAATAGGAGATGCAATAAGCTCACTGTTTACTTACCAGGCAGGATCAGAGCAATGCAAATTGCTTTGTGGAGATTAACTGCATCAGGGACACCGTTGGGTAATATGCACTCTCTTGCATCGAGCGTCACTATCGGAAAACCCGGTGCAACACCCAGCGATGTTATATGCCTGTAGCGGCGCTCGGAACATCGAGTACCTGCCGATTTTTTCTATCCCGGCATTTAAAGTGCCAACAATCAAATGCCGATTTCGGCATATATATCGCTCGTATCTCATCAAGTGCACAAGATCTGACACATGGTTAACAGAGTCACTGACAGAGATATGATTAAGGCAGCACAGAGTAACATGAATTTAACTTTGCCAAAGGGGCAATTTGTTTTTTCATTATATGCCCTTTAAAGGACAGTTTCAAGTGGAAATTATCAATATTTGTTTAATTGTTAGTTTGTGTAATCCTTCTTAGTTATTAATACATATCTCTCTATTTGAAAAATCGTTGATTTTTAACCCCTGGCTGTTCCCTGCTGTTGACATAGTGAGCTGACATTTCAGGTTCTAAGGGTCCTTCCTTCCCAGGATGCACACTACTTCTTGGAAATGTTCCTAACAGTAATTCTACCTGATTGTCTGTTGGATAGGTCAAAGATCCAGATCTCTACTGAGCAACTGAATCAACCCAGGCACTGGGGCAAGGGCAAGACTAGGGGCCCTGCAAACAGGAAGTCATTATTTTCGGTTCCATTTATTTATACACAAAAAATGCTGAATTGGCAGATTAAGGTCATTGGATGAAAAAATACTCCTCTTTTTTCTAAAAAGCATATGTATTTGCACTGACACTTCCCTTTAATTCTATGATGTGATGTAGGGTTTTACATCATGGATCTGTCTATTTAAACAATATTCCCATTTCATTTTAATTAGGTCTTCTGAGCTCATTTTTGTTCACAACAATAGGTCCTTATAGAACACGATCCCTGTTCATTTCACCAAACTTAACACATCCCTAGGAAAAATCATCAATAAGGAAATAACTGAATTTTCTCTGAAGCTACAAAAGCCCTCTAGCTATGAAGAAGCCATGAGAAATCCACCCCCCAGCATACACAGGGGTGGTTCCTAGGTTGTTTTTGACACCTGTAACAAGTTTTAAAAAATGCCGCCTATCAGCAGACGGGGGCGGCTCGTGAAGTGGCATGGCCTTCATCATGGAACAAGGCGTGGCTGTGAGGTAGGTTATGGTGGGCTGACTAACACTGACTGGTGAATTGGAATGCTGACTTAACACTGTCTGGTAGACGGAGGCTGACTTACACTGATTGGTGGACGGTGCTGAAATGTGGTATTGCAGAAAGGAGGATTTTTTTAAAACTGACACCTTTAAAGAGTTCCCCAGGGGTGCCCCGCCGAGCAAATGTTTCAGTTTGCTTCATGGTAGGGCACCTCTGAGCATACACAGTAATAAGGTTTTATCGTACAATTCTATGGGATTGAAGTTATTACTTTGCCTGTTCCTGATAGGAGCTGCTTCTAGAAATAATATCCCCCACAATTAATTTATTGAGGATCTTTCCTTTTAAATTCCAAGCATCCATTTGTTTCCAGGGTTACAAAATGTCATCATCCCCTTTAAAGATATACTGGACACTGGGGCAATATATCTGAAACCATTTAAAAAGTCAGGTTAAAAATTGTCTATGAAATCCCATTGCAGGATGGCTCCATGGTATTTTGGTTCCTCCTGTTCAATAAGGCCTGAAGGTTTCTGTGGTCTTTCCCCAGAGATCTAGTACCTATAGAAATAAGGGGGAGAGCAATAATTTCAGTATCGCAACTGACCTTTATTTTTCCCGGATTTATGTAACCACTTTGCGACTGTTATGCCTCGGGTGAATGCGAGAGGTAATTTTGCGACCTTTGCACAGCTTTAAAGCGACAATTGAAAGGCTTTCCATTTTGGGAAAAAAACATGTGCAAATTATCATCTCTAAATGTATTGACACTTGCACTGACTATTTCCAAAGGTCTTTGGAAAGGGTGCAAGTGATGCAAAATGAGTAAAAAAAACTTTGCTAACCCTATATTCACATCAGTTAGCATGGGTTTTTGCCTTATATTGGTGTATTGCATCTCCCTGAAAGTCTTTATTTGTTTCCATCCACTTCCTTTCCCCTGCCCCAGGTCTTTCTCACGCAATCTCTTCTATCATGCTGCTCAATGTTGGACTTCACCACTATAAGCAGATATCCGTTTCCTTGACACTTCATCGGGGTGATTTAGTATTAGTGGGAAATAACTGCAATGCCTGTAAGAAACAAACTGATGGAACCTGGAATCCATGTGCTTGAACCAGGATTGTGTCCTCAATCACTGTTTTTCAGGCGGACGTTTCTTATATTTATGTCCCCCTTGGAGAGACACAGTCGTTGTACCTTCACCTTTGAATGCAGCATTGTGGAAGTCACCGGTCCTTTTTTGTTGAGCTGTTTCTCTGGGCGCCCATCATGCTGAGCCCTAGAATTGACAGCCAACTTGTCATTTTCCCTTTCCTCTACTAAATGACATTTAGAATAGACACACTCAGGCATTTGTTTGAAAACTCTCCTTCTGCAAAAACAGCCATTCCATGCCTGAAATAGTACAGCTCTGGGGTTTTAAAACAGAATCCTATTCAAAGCTTTTTCTGCCCGTCTATTGGAAATTCTTGGAAATAAAAATGACTGACTTCATTCCTGCAAAATATAAATTTACTCTCAAGCTTCATTCTGGGAAAAGTTAATGAAGAAACCACCAGAGCTGTAATCTGACAGCTCTGGTTATTAGGGGTCCTGAGGACGGATGAAGGATTCAAGTCCAGTACAGTCTGATTGTTGTGTGGCAGTTCCTCTGGAGATCCATTCAATCTCTGGTTGGTCAGATGGAAGCTTCCATTTGTGAAAAACAGTAAGCGAAGCAGCAGGTTTTCAGGAGACAACTTGGCTGGATTCTCAGGATTAACCCTTCATTACTGTAGGTCCACCCGGTATGCAGCCTCACTGGCCAAGTCCAAGGTTATGACTTTGTGTATCTTTTCCCTTATTAATACAGTTTATAAATAAATGTTGCAATAAATGACATGGTAATTTTAATGATTTATTATTTGTAGAGCAGTTTCTTTTCAAAGAAATGCTTTACAAAACAAAAGCAAAGAGTTTTTTTTCTGGAATCCAAGACTGTTAACAGTTTTTATTAATTCCAAATACTCTAGGAGTTTAAGGGCTGTCCACCCCTTTTAAAAAAAATTGCTGTAGTGGAGGCTCCCTCACCCCACCCCACAAAACTATAGTACTTTGTAATAATAAAACTCTCCCGATCACATACTTACTTTGCCTCTTTCCCACATTCTGTCCATGGGCCTCTGCTTGCATGAACCTGCAAGCAGGGGGCTGACCGCAGGCCACTTCCGTGATTCTAGAGGCACCAATCACGGACACAAGCTTCCGCAGTACAGAACGTTGGGGAAACAGGCAAAGTAAGTAGTGACTGGCAAAGTGTATTTTATACACTACAGCAAGGGATTGGATCTAGGGTAGGAAATTGGGATAGGAAGAGATGGGAGGTTGAGGGATGAGGAATGGGAGGAGAGGGAGGTGGTGGGTGGCACAATGCACTGTCTAATTTCTTCTCCCGGATTCGAGACAGGGCAGACCTATATGGCCACAGACAGGCTCCTGCTGTTCACTTGTTTAGGACTTTGTACATTACAGAGAAACCATTTGGAGCAGGGATGTAAGGTAAGGATTTTACACAACTACAACAGTGGGGCCAGCAGTGGGTTAAAATTGATTTGGTCATGGACATGCCCTTTAAGAGCAGTGACCAGCTTGTGCTGAAATGGCAAGGTTTCACTGTAGTTAATACTACCTGAGGTATTTATTAGTTTTAATCACATATTCATATGATAATTAACCCCTGTTTTATTCTGGGTAGGAAACTGATTACTTATTACGCCTACCCTACTCTCTCTTGTGTCCTCGTTCACATGCAGGTTAGAGTTCCCTCTTGTGGGCTTCTCGGGATATTGATACTCGGAAAGCCGTTATCATTTTTTGTTTTACAATGTTGTGTATAAGGGATATCTATTATACGTCATATCACACACACCGGGACTGTGGGAGCACTGTAAGCTATATATAATTAAATTTTGCAGAGGTGCTACTCTTATCCAGTCAATTATTTATACAACACAAGAAAAGGTTAACTCAGTGCAACATTCCTGGACTCCATAAATATCTAGTATCTGCACCTAGCATACATTATAAAAAAGGGGTTTTAGTATACATTACATTACTGTTTTGCCATGAATAACCGCCGTTTACTTATAAGTTTTGTTCTTGAAGATATTTAGTCATTCCGACCTTGGCTTTCTCAAGCATCAGCAAGGTGTTAGGGACCTCTTTAATGCAAAGTGTTATCAATAAACCGTCCGGTAAGATATCAAAACTGCATTGTACGGCAGGCAATCAGTGGTCGATATAAACCCCCCTTACCCCCCCCTCCACCCACCCCCCTTTATTCATGTTTGGTTTCCTTTATTGTGACATTACTATACTCCTTAACACACCTCTTTAACTTATTCTGTTTCCTTACCAAGATGTTGTATTACAATCTCAAACATTGCATATTTTACTTAGAGGGTAACTGGGTCTCCATAAAGTGTCCTCTTAAAGGAGCTTTCTATATCAGTGCATAGCTACACACCTAAGGAGCCTGGTGCAAATTGGTGATGGGACCCCCACTTCGTTACAAAACACAAATTAGCACGACACATTGGTAAAATGCTTAGAAACGCAGAAATTGTAAAAATGTTTTAGTATATGGACACTGGTACAATGTTTGGCCACGCACTGGTAATTTGGGCACACGCACTGGTAAAATGCTTGGATACAGAATGGGGTAAGAATTCTTGGTATATTACACTTGTAAGCTGGAACGGACACTAAGTAAATGGTTGGCATAGACACTGGTAAAAGGTTGGTTAAATTGGCAGTAGTAAATGTCACTTGGCACACAGACAATGCCAACCATTTACAACTGCCAATTTGCCACCATTTAACAAAATGTGTGTATGCCACCGAGGCATACCACAGGTGCGCTGCTATGTGTGTATCTTATTTTTAGAGCAGGGCTTTTCATTTTACTAAAGAATGGTTGTGTAATGTCCTAATTTTGTTTGGGTGAAGTTGCTATTCATTTTAGTGGGTGGGAGTTGTGAATTGGCTTAATTAAATTGGAGGTAGCCTTTAAAGAAACTGGTGAAGAGATAGATTAAGATTGTACTGGATAAAGTGTGGGGGGAAGTGGAATTTAGTAGGGATTGCAGCATAGTAGGGGCCCCATAATTACGCTAGTAAGGGGCTAAAAAATGTTGATGTGGCCCTAAGGGTAATTGTTTCACCTCATTTTAATAAACAGTATTAAGTTATAACTGAATAATGTTGTAAACCTTTAGAGAGAGAGACTATGGCATTAGATTTTATTGTTTTTTTGTGGTTATGGGGGGGGGGTGTCAGCAGAGTAGGTAGATAATGGGATCTTGTCGTTTTTTAGCTTTAGTTTTTTTTTGCTCCACCCAACTCTGTCCTCCTTTTTTTTTAACATACATAAGTAACATACATAAGTATATATTGGTATTTAGTTAGATCAATCAACTGGACTTGATGTTCCGTTCTTGAAGGCATTTCGTTAGTCATCCGACAGGCTTTCTCAATTCAAATGACTTGTACAAGAATATTTTGGCAATAATACCCTGGAATGTCCCAATAGCATATACAGCAAGTGTCGGAAGAACTCCAGAATACAAGGTGGTAATTGCAGTGTAGCTAGGAGGTGTCATCAAAACTGGCCATTGTACATGGCAGACAATTGGCGTTAAACTCCTGATGCATTTTGGAAAACCAGTGTTCTTTCTCCTGTCCTTTCTTCCCACCTTCACTAGTGGTATTTCTATTTCTTTCTTTCCTTTCTTCTTTCAGTTTGAAAAAGGGCCCAGTCCAATTCAACAAGTTTAAGGGCTCTTCTGAGGCGTTTAATTGCCTTGCCTTCACCTCTGTGCTAGTGGTATGTTCTCTGCCTTGTGTTGTAGGGGTTCTGATGACCCACAGCTTGTGATCTAAAAGGGTGTGGGGTGTCAACATAATACTGATCTATGTGTTGTTTTCTGTAAACTACTTCCATTTACCATTCTCCCTAATTCTCTAACCAAAGAGTCAAAGAAGCCAGTGTGTTGTGTTTATACTCTTCCAGGTAAATCTGATGTTTTGGTCCACAGCATTCCAGGTCCCTGACACATTGCTATATATTCTGATTGGGACCAACACAGTATTTATTGCCAACAGATTCTTTCACAAGTCATTTTGGAGAAGTCAGTCGGATGACTAGCGTAATGTCCTTAAGAACTAAACTGGACACAGAGTACACTAGTTTGACCAAGCTCAAAAATAAATAATAAATGTTTTTTTATACATAGAAAAAGGCAGCTTTTTTAAGTCGCAACACAGTGGTAATATAAAATGTAAGCAATTCAATAGACATGCACGAGCTTCTATTTTTTGTGTGCATTAACATATTTAGTCACTTGTTGCACATGTGTGGATTATCTATCCTATTTTTATATATATTTTGCTTTTTGCATTGGGGGGTTTGATCAAGCTCTTGGAAATGTGTACTCCACCCCACATGGGTCATATGTTCAGTCTTAGAGCTATAGGCTAGTTCCAAAAAAGCCAAGTGAAGAGCAGCAGGGACTTTATTCTCTTAAAAGGCAGGTATTGATCTAAAGACAAAGTCGAGAATTACGTCTCCTAAGAAGGTAAAAAGTTACAAGGTAGCCAGGTCAAAAGTTAGAACCCCTACATAAAAGCAATTCTTGAAGTAGTTGCTAGGCTAAAAAATAATGTTTTTAATATAAGTTAATATATATATAGTAAGTTAGTATACTATGTGAGGTTGAATAAAGACATACGTCCACCCCAGTCCAACCAGATGTGATCCGGTTAGCGTGACTTTAACTCTATATATTTTGCCCAGCAGCTCTGGGTACACGGCCCCAAAAACTTTTTGTTATGTTTCTCCTGGTAATATGTATTACTGATCACTGATCATTGTCTAGGCTTACTAGAAAAAACTTGTATTTGTTAATGGTTCCTTCTGAGCTATTTACAAATACTATAGTAATCCGGCTGTCAATTTGGGCCACCTCTCCTATATAGGCAACTATATTTTTTGTAACCCCAGGTGCACGCATGTAGATTCTATATGTGTGTCACTTAAGGATTGAATTAGTGATGTTTGATTGATAATTTATTATATAATTATTTTCAGTAAATGTATTGTTTAATTTGCTTAAGGCAAAATGTGAAAAAATTATAATCCAGCCCTGCCTATACTGTGCTGTGATTGGCTATAGGATTTTTGTCTATGGCACCATCAAAACTTCATGAGTGTTATGCAAATTACAAGACGTCCTTCAGCTTTTGACTTGTGAGAGGTGAGTGCATCCTCTTGTCCCACTTTTTAATAGTTTAATAACTAGATAGATATTTTTATAGGGAGATCATAACATTAATTGATGATTTTTAATATGTTTAATAAAAATGTTTATATTTATTAAATTGAACCAAACAGGATAAAAAATAGTCATTGTTCTTCCCAGCTGAGTACAGTGATGGGTTTTATACAATATCTAGATAGAGAGACTGTGTGACTTTAGATTTTATTTAGTTTTTTCTCTAATGTAGATCATTGTTCTGTATTTATATGGGAAATACTCACTGTAACTTTTCTCCTCCCTTTGGCATTTGTCCAAGCAGCCTCTGAAGATAGTTGGGGATGTCATGTGACTTGTAACCATAGCAGGGGTGTCCCTAGGTTTTTGGCACCTGAAACAACTTTGAATGCCGCCCCTAGATGTGAGCGGTGTGTGGGCGTGGCTTCGCGTGTGGGCTTGGCTTAGCAATGTGGGTGTGGCTTTCACGTGGGCGTGGCAAATTCTAATTTGTTTTTTGAAATGTTATTTATACCTCTCTTTTTAGAAATACTAAAACATGTTGTGCAACGGTGACATACATAGAAAGCCTACCTACTCGTAGATTAAAAGATTTGCCAAAATTTGTAAGCCTCTACCACGTCAAGGTAGACTCTTTCGCAGGGCCTAACTATTATAGACTATCTAATTATTATAGCTTATATAGTTATTTATCTATCTCTGCTCTGTATCTATCTAATATTATGTATCTCTCTCTTCTGTCCTATCTATCTATTCTGCTTTCTATTTATCTCTGCTATCTATCTAATCTATCTCTTTTGGCTATCTATCTATCTATCTATCTATCTATCGATCTATCTATCTATCTATCTATCTACTATCTATCTATCTCTGCTAACTATCTATCTATCTATCTATCTATCTATCTATCTCTCTATCTTTCTATCTACTTCTACTATCTCTGCTATCTATCTCTGCTATCTTCTATCTATCTATCTATCTATCTATCTATCTATCTATCTCTCTATCTAGCTATCATCTCTGCTATCTATCTATCCTTTATCTCTATCCTCTATCTATCTATCTCTGCTATCTATCTATCTATCTCTGCATCTTATCTATCTGCTATCTATCTATCTATCTATCTATCTATCTATCTATCTATCATCCATCTATCTATCTATCTATCTATCTATCTCTGCTATCTATCTATCTCTCTATCTATCTATCTCTGCTATCTAGCTATCTATCTCGCATCTATCTATCTATCTATCTATCTCTATCTATCTATCCTGCTATTATCTATTCTCTGCTATGTATCTATCTCTGCTATCTATCTATCTATCTATCTATCTATCTATCTATCTATCTCTGATATCTATCTATCTCTGATATTACTATCTTCTGATATTTATCTATCTCTGATCTTTATCTATCTATCTATCCTGCTATCCATCTATCTATCTATCTCTGCTCTATCTATCTCTGCTATCTATCTAGCTACTATCTGTCTATCTATCTAGCTATCTTGCTATCTATCTATCTATTATGCTCTGCTATCTATCTATCTATCTAGCTCTGCTATCTATCTATCTATCTAGCTCTCTATCTATCTTCATCTATCTAGCTACTGCTATCTAGCTATCTATCTATGCTCTGCATCTTCTATCTATCTAGCCTGCTATCTATCTATCGATCTACTCTCGCTATCTATCTATCTATCTAGCTCTGCTATATATCTATCTATCTAGCTCTGCTATTACTTATCATTCTACTGCTATCTATCTATCTATCTACTATAATCTATCTATTCTATCTATCTACTATCTATCTATCTATCTTATCTATCTATCTCTCTATATCTATCTATCTCTGCTATCTACGCTATCTTCTATCTATCTATCTCGTGCTATCGACTATCTATCTATCTATCTATCTATCTATCTATCTATCTATCTATCTCTACTATCTATCTATCTACTATCTATCTATCTATCTATCTATCTATCTATCATCTATCTATCTATCTATCTACTATCTATCTATCTCTGCTAGCTATCTATCATCTGCTATCTATCTCTATCTATCTATCTATCTATCTATCTATCTATCTATCTATCTATCTATCTATCTATCTATCTATCTATCTATCTATCTATCTATCTATCTAATCTCTGCTATCTATCTATCTATCTATCTATCTATCTATCTATCTATCTATCTATCTATCACTGCTATCTATCCATCTATCTATCTCTGCTATCTATCTATCTCTGCTATCTATCTATCTATCTCTGCTATCTATCTATCTACTATCTATCTATCTATCTATCTACTCTCTCTATCTATCATCTCTGCTATCTATATAATCTATCTATCTATCTAATCTCTCTATTTCTATCTATCTATCATCTATCTATCTCGATCTCTGCTACTATCTATCTCTATCTATCTATCTATCCTATCTCGCTATCTATCTATCATCTATCTATCATCTATCTAGCTATCTCTGCTATCTCATCTATCTATTCTATCTATCTATCTATCTATCTATCTATCTATCATAATCTATCTATCTATCTATCTATCCTATTCTATCATCATCTCTATCTCTCTATCTATCTCTCTATCTATCTATCTATCTATCTATCTATCTTCTCTGCTATCTATCTATCTATCTATCTATCTATCTATCTATCTAGCTATCTATCTATCTCTATCTATCTCTGATCTATCTATCTATCTTCTATCTATCTATCTCTGCTTCTATCTATCTTCCTGATATCTATCTCTGATATTATCTATCTCTGATATTTTATCTATCTAATCTATCTCTGCTATCCATCCATCTATCTCTGCTCTATCTATCTCTGCTATCTATCTAGCTCTGCTGTCTTCATCTAGCTCTGCTATCTATCTTATCTCTCGCATATCTATATCTATCTTGCTATCTTCTCTATCATCTATCATCTATCATCTACTCTGCTATCTATCTCTAATTCTATCTATCTGCTACTCTGCTATCTACTATCTATCTAGCTCTGCTATCTATCTATCTATCTAGCTCTGCTATCTATCTATCTATCTAGCTCTGCTATCCTGCTATCTATCTAGCTCTGCTATCTATCATCTATCTATCTAGCTCTGGCTATCTATCTATCTAATCTATTCTACTCTGCTATCTATCTATCTATCTATCTAGCTCGCATCTAATCTATCTATCTATCTCTGCTCTGCTATCTATCTATCTATTATCTATCTATCTACTACCTCTATCTATCATATCTATCGTCTCTGCTACCTATCTTCTATCTATCTATCTACTCGCTATCTATCTATCTTATCTATCTATCTATCTATTACTATCTATCATCTCTGCTATCTATCTATCTATCTATTATCTATCTATCTATCTATCTATCTATCTATCTACTATCTATCTATCTATCTATCTATCTATCTATCTAATCTATCTACTTCCTATCTATCTATCTATCTATCTATCTATCTATCTATCTATCATCTGCTACTCTATCTATCTATCTATCTTCTCTGCTCATCTAGCTATCTTTCTATCTCTCTATCTATCTCTGCTATCTACTATCTATCTATCATCTCTGATCTATCTCATCTGCTATCTATCTATCTATCTTCTATCTTAATCTCTGCTATCTATCTATTCTGCTATCTATCTCTCTATCTATCTCATGCTATCTATCTACTATCTCTGCTATCTCTCTCTCTCTGCTATCTATCTATCTAATCTATCTATCTATCTATCTATCTATCTATCTATCTATCTATCTATCTATCTATCTCTGCTATCTATCTATCTATCTATCTATCTATCTTATCTATCTATCTATCTATCTATCTCTGCTATCTCTCTCACGATCTATATCTCTGCTATCTATCTATCTCGCTACTATCATCTATCTCATCTATCTCTGCTATCTATATTCTATCTAGCTCTGCTCTACTATCTATCTATCTATCTATCTATCTACTATCTATCTATCTATATCTCTCTATCTAGTCTATCTCTGCTATCTACTATCTCTGCTATCCTATCTTCTCTGCTATCTCTCTCTGCTATCTATCTATCTCTGCTATCTATCTATCTACTCTGCTATCCTATCTATCTATCTCTATGCTATCTATCTATCTATCTATCTATCTATCTATCTATCTAGCTATCTATCTATCTGCTGCTATCTATATCATCTTCGCTATCTATCTATCTATCTATCTCTCTATCTATCTATCTCTCTGCTATCTATCTATCTCTGCTATCTATCTATCTCTACACTATCTCTGCTATCTATCTATCTATCTATCTATCTATCTATCTATCTATCTATCTTATCATCTATCTATCTATCTACTTGCTATCTATCTCTCTATTCTATCAATCTCTATCTATCTATCTATCTATCTATCTAATCTATCTATCTCATCTATCTATCTATCTATCTATCGCATCTATCTATCTATCTATATATCTATCTATCTATCATCTCTGCTATCTATCTATCTATCATATCTAGCTTCTATCTATCTATCTCTCTTCTACTATCTATCTATCTATCTATCTATCAATCTATCTATCTATCTATCTCTCTGCTATCTATGCTATCTATCTATCTATCTATCTATCTATCTACTCTATCTATCTCTCTGCTATCTATCTCTGCTATCTATCTCTATCTCTATATCTACTCTGATGTATATCTCTGATATTTCTCTATCTAATCTATCTCTGCTATCCATCTATCTATCTCTCTCTCTCTATCTATCTCTGCTATCTATCTAGCTCGCTGTCCTCATCTATCTACGCTCTGCTATCTATCTTATCATCTAGCTCTGCTATTATCTATCCTTATCTAGCTCTGCTATCTATCTCTATCTATCTAGCTCTGCTATCTATCTATCTATCTAGCTGCTATCTATCTATCTATCTAGACTCTAGCTATCTATCTATCTATCTATGCTCTGCTATCTATCTATCTATCTAGCAGCTACTAGCTATCTATCTATCTACTAGCTCTGCTATCTATCTATCTATCTACTCTGCTACTATCTAATCTATCTATCTAGCTCTCGCTATATATCTATCATCTCTCTATCTAGCTCTGCTTCTATCTATCTATCTATCTATCTTGCTATCATATCTACCTATCCTATCTACTCTCTATCCTATTCTATCTATCTATCTATCTCGATCTCTATCTATCTACTATCTATCCTGCTATCCTATACTATCTATCTATCTATCTATCTATCTACTCTGCTATCTATCTAATCTATCTATTATCTATCTATCTTCTATCATCTCTCTATCTAATCTCTGCTATCTATTCTATCTATCTATCTATCTATCTATCTCTATCTCTATCTATATCTCGTCTACACAAACACACTGACAGTCACGCAGTTACACAAACACACTGACAGTGGCACAGCTACACAAACACACTGACAGTGTCACACAGTTGCACAAACACACTGACAGACTCACAGTTACACACTGCTATATACATAGAAAAAATTTTTTTTTTTTTTAATTCATTATTCAGTACCAAGTGAGGAGTAAGTTGTGTGTAAGTAATACTAAGTTCAGTAATGAGCTGTGCTAATATCCCCTGTCTATGTACAGTATCTGATGAAAAAAAAAGTGCACGTGTAGAGAGGGAAAGTCTATTAGTCATGGGGACAAAAGGGGCGGGGTTATAACATGTCAGTACAGCAGATAGACAACAAGCAGTGCAGAGTGAAGGACACTCCCACGAGCAGAACATTACAAGCTGACTGCAGAGGCTACAAGCAGAATTTTTTCACAAGAAAGGGATCCTGGGGGCTGGGGCACAGGGGAGTTTATTGTACAGAAGTTTGCAAAATATGTCATTTCTGAGAGTAAACTTCCTTTAAAGGGTATCTCCACTGAGGAAAAAGCATTTTTTTTTTGTTTATTTTAAAGTACACCATCCCCCAACCCTCCCCCTATCTTTTTTCCCCAGAATTCCCTTTCGTTTGATTGCAGCAGCATGGGAAAGTTGTGCAGGTTCCTGGGGTCCTGGGGGGTGTCTTCCCCTGTGCTGAGAGTGCTGTCACTCAATGTGCATCATCATGGTAGCAGACACACCCACTTGGCTGCAGTAAGAAATCCTTTCCTCCCTTACTCTCTAAGTTCATTTTTACAGCTGATCATGCAGAGAGAGACAGGGGAGAAAAAGTTAAAACCCTCTTCCCACACTACTGTAAGTAGTGGGAACTTTGTTGTTTTTAGTGTTCAATACTTTTTATTTGTTTTAAATTTTTGTCTCATGTTGTATACATATTTGTTGACATTCACAAATATTGGCTCATTATATTAACAATAATAAATCATGTAACATTCAAAATCATTTCAAGTCTTTTGTAACTTATACGTTTACATAATATTTGTATGAAAAATAAAAACAAATAATAAATACATAATAAGTAAAACCGACATGCACTGCTTTGTTTCTTTATTCTTATTTTGAGTTTGTCCCCTGCATTTCCACTTTCCACCGAAACTTACATATTTTTATCACCCAGTTTTGTTTCGCCCAACTGATCTCTCCTCAGCTTATTAAAATGGTAGGTTTATGGAGTATTCACTGGTGGTCCATGGTGTCCAGACCCTGGTAAATATTTGTAATGTATCTTGGAGCACATGGAAGATTCTTTCGTTTATCATTATAGAGTTGGTTCTGTTGATTATCTTTGTTAGTTCTAGTGGTTGTTTTCTCCACTGTGCTCCAATGTGTATTTTGGTTGCTAATGTAATATATTGTATTAGTTTATTGCTTTGTCTATTGAGTTCCGGGACGTTTTGTCCCAGTAGGGCCACCAGTGGGGAAGGCTCAATTTGTCTATAAAATATTTTAGATATTATTTTTAAAACCTCTTTCCATATATTTTGTACACATCCACATTTCCACCATACATGAAAAAAGTCCCCAATCTGATTACAATTTCTAAAGCATAATGGAGATATTGCTGGATAGATTTTTGCCGGTAATGCAGGTACTCTATATGTTCTGTACATAACTTTTAGGGATGTTTCCCTCAGTGCTACATTTAAACTTCCTTTATTTAAATTTTCATAAATTTCCCTCCATTGTTCTGGGGTGATCCTTACCTTCAGATCAGCCTCCCATGCGGCCTGGAAATTGTAGTTGTTCGTCTGTTCGTTTTCGTATTGCCAGAGGTATATTAATGATAAGGTGTTTCTAGTGAGTGTTTGTTTGAGGCAGAAATTTTCGAAGGTTGTGAGGGTGGGTTTGTTTCCTCTGTTTTTCATTATTTTGTTTATGTATGTTGATATTTGTATATACTGAAAGTGGTGTCTGGGTGGCAATGTGAATTTGTTTTTTAGTTGATTGATGTCTATTCCTTTGCCATTGTTGTGGAAGTGTATCAGTTTGTAGATGCCTGTATCTGTCCACCATGTATAACCTTTGTCTTGGTATGCTGCTATAAAGGCTGGGTCCTGTGTGATTGTAGGCATTAGTGATGGTTTTGAGATCCAGTTATATTTGTTTTTGGTTCTATGCCATAATGTTAGTGTGGTTTGTGTACATGGGCTGATTGTGGATATGTTTGTTTTAGGAGTGTGGGATATCCATGCTATTGAGTCTAGTGTTAGGGGGTTTGCTAAATCTGATTCCAGTTCCAGCCATCTTGGTTTGTTGGTTATTTTATGCCATGTGACTATCTGGGATAGTTGGGCAGCTAAGTAATATTTATATAGATTTGGGACCCCCATCCCTCCTTGTGATTTAGGTTTGTATAGAATACTTTTAGCTATTCTAGGTTGTTTGTTCTGCCAGATGTATTTTATAGTTTGATTTTGTATGGGTTGTAGCCACGCTTTTGTGATTTTTATTGGTAGGCATCTGAATAGGTAGAGCAATCGGGGTAGGATATTCATTTTGAAAGTATTGATTCTTCCTATCCATGATATTTGTAATTTGTTCCATTTTATTAAGTCTGATTTTATTTTAGTTAATATGGGTGGAATGTTTTGTTGATATATGGTTTCATATGTGGGTGTTATTTGGACTCCTAGGTATTTAAGTCCCTTATCTTTCCATTTCAGATTGAAGTTGAGTGTTATTAATTTTTTTTGTTGTACCGTTAAATTAATTCCCATAATTTCTGTTTTATCTTGATTTATTTTGAGGCTGGTTGTTGTTGAAATTTTTTGTAAAAGGTTGAATAGGTTTGGAAGAGCTATAAATGGTGATGTGAGAGTTAGTGCGATATCGTCAGCAAACATGCTGATTTTATATTCCTTATCTGCGATTGTGACACCTTGTATGGTGTTGTTTGTGCGTATGGCTTGAGCTATTATTTCCATTGCTAGTACAAATAGCAGTGGTGATAGGGGGCATCCCTGCCTGGTACCCCTTTCTATATTTATGTATTTGGAGTCTGTAGTTGGTAATTTCAGTATGGCCTTTGGGTTATTGTAGTAGACTTCTATTATATTTAGGAATGTTTGTGGGAAATGGAATGCCAGTAATGTTTCTTTCATATATTGCCAGTTTAGACTGTCGAAAGCTTTTTCCATGTCTAGCGTTATTATACAGCTTTGTGTGTTTCTTTTATTTAAATATGCTATTATATTGTATATTCTTCTAGTGTTGTCTGAGGCTTGTCTTCCCTGGACAAAGCCTACTTGGTCGTTATGTATTAGATGTGGCATGTATGGGTTTAGTCTTGTTGCTAGTATTTTGGTTAGTATTTTGATGTCCTGGTTGATGAGGGATATGGGTCTGTAGTTTTGTGGTTCTGTGGTTGCTTTGCCCGGTTTTGGCAGCAGTGTAATGTGCGCTGTATTCATTTCTGACGGCATATGTTCTCCTCTCAGGAAGCAGTTGAACATGTTTGTTAGGTGAGGTGTTAGTTGGGTTTCAAATTTTTTATAGTATATTCCAGAGAATCCATCTGGACCTGGTGCCTTGTGTGCCTTAAGTTGTTTTATTGCTTGTGTGGTTTCCAATAGAGTAATGTTTTGTGCTTAGTTTGTTATCATCTGTGAGGTTAGTGGGTTTTTGGGTTTGTTCATTTGTATGAAGGTTGAGATGTCGTTATTTGTCTTATGTGGGTTTGTATATAATTTTGTATAATATGTGTGGAATGTTTGGTAGATGGAGTCTGGGTCTGTTGTGAAGGTTCCTTGGGGTGTGCGTATTTTTGTGATTTTAGGTATTCCCGTTCTTGGTTTTAGGAGATTTGCTAGGGGTTTGTCTGGTTTGTTCCATTTTTGGTAGTAATTTTGTTTTTGCCACAATAGTGTTTTTTCTACTGCTTTTGTCATTATTGCTTGTAATTGTTGTCTAGCGATTCTCAATTGTTCTAGTATCTGTTTGCTTCCTGTTTCTATATGTTTGGTCTCTAGTGTGTGGATTTGTTTTTCTAATTGTGTTTGTGTTTTTATGGATTGTTTTTTGTAGTTTGATGCTACTTGTATAAGTGATCCTCGTATAACTGCTTTGTGTGCAGCCCAGAGTATCGGGTGTGAAACTTCACCATTGTTGTTTGTGTCAAAGTAATTTATGATTTGTTTTTGGATTTGTTCTTTTATAGTGGGGTTTGTCAGCAGAGATTCATTTAGCCTCCATTGTATTTTTTTAAATGGTTGCTGTCCTGTATTTATTTTAATTTGTACTATTTTGTGATCTGACCAGACACACGTTTCCATTGTGGCTTTTGTGATTGTTGGGAGGATTTTTGTGGAGCAAAGGATGTGGTCTAACCTTGTGTAACAATCGTGTAGTATAGAGAAGTAAGAGTAGTCTCTTACATTTAAATTCTTTTCTCTCCAGCTGTCTGATAGTGCTAGTTTCTCCATTGTGGAGTGTACTTTGCGTAGGGTTCGTTTATTGTAGTTTAGTTTATGTGTTTTAGATCTGTCCCATGTCAGATCCAACGAGAAGTTGAAGTCTCCTGCAACTATTTTTGTGGTTTGTGGATATTTTTCGAGTTTTTGTAGTATTGGTATTATAAATTTATGTTGTTGTGTATTTGGTGCATATATGTTTAGTAGTGTGTATGGTTTGTTGTCGATAGTGCAGTGGGTTAGTAGGTATCTACCCTCTTTATCTAGGTCTGTTTGTATGATGTTGACATTAAGTGAATTGTGGAACAGTATGGATACTCCACATTTTTTGCTAGGTCCTTTTGCTGAAATATGCTGTGTGTATTGTTTATGTATGTATTGCGGTGCGGATTTTTGCGAGAAGTGTGTTTCTTGTAGAAATATGATATGTGGTTTACATCTGTTGTATTGTTTGAATGCTGTAGTTCTTTTTTGATGCGTGTTAAATCCTCTGACATTATGTGATATACATATGAGTGATGTTTGTTTGGTCATTAGGTTTTTGGTTGGGTTTGCTTACTGTTTGCTTGTTTATTCTGGTGGTTTTTCTCCGGTGGTGTGTTGTCTGGGTTGTTTGGTGGCCGCATGGGAGACCTTTCCTCCGGCTCGGTGCGAGTACATGTCTGCATCTTAACTAAAACATAAAAAGAAAACATAAACATAATTATAACTTTGAACTTGGTGAACAAGAAATTGTTCCTATGAACAAGATCAGTATCCGAATTCGGATTTAGTGTGCTTCGTCTCTCCCGCATTTCCATGTGGGACAGAGGAAGCTCTCAGTTGGGGGGTCATACGTTTGCCTCGGGTACTGGGGTTATAATTTATATCTTATATAGGTTAACCCTATGGTATAACAAATGGTTATGGTTATGCTAGAGTTTCGTTTGAAGTTTCTTATAAAGGTAGTATGGGCTGACAGAGGGGGAGCATATTAATACATCTTGAACCATCTTTTAGTTCACTATGCCTAGCGATTGGTGGTTATTGGTTCAGTTTCTGTATTTTTCAGGAACTATTTATATTACTTTACAACATTTATACTGCCTTTTTGTTATTTCTTCTCTATACATTGTAAGTATTTAGTTGTATGTTAGCTTTTGTTATGTATTTTTGGTTGGTTTGGCATCTTGAATATTATTATTACCCACTAGTGCATTATATATAGGTAAGGGGAGGGAATGGCGTGGTTTGTGAAGATGCCAAAGGGGGGTACACCTCAATGGGTCATTTTAAACTGATTGATTGTTAATTATGTTGTCTCCCACCTTTATACTTTGCAGATTTTGGTTAGTTAGTCTATTTTCCTATTCTAGAATACATTTCAGCATATTAGCAATAACAATATCATACATTTCAAACTTTTTAAAAACTTTTTTAGAACATTTTAAACTTTTCCTTAGTTTAGGGATGGAAGAGACTTTCTGAGTCACTACCATGCTAGAGGTTTGGTTTGGGCTTTGGTTATGTCCTCCCTTTGCCTTTTATCGTGTCAGGCTGTCTATTGTTGCCTGGTTCTGATTGTTCTTTATTGTCAATGAGTTGGTTTCAGTAAATTACAGTTGTTTTCTATTGTTAAGTTAACGTTTGTTTGGGGTATATTGTTGGTACTTATCCATTGTTGTGGGAGGTTTATTGCTTCTCAGGTGTCCTCTGTCTGCATGGAGGACCGTGACATGTCTGTCGCCCATAGTCGTCGTTTCTCTGTGGTTTTGGTGGGGGTTGTTGTTTGCCATATTCTTTGCGGGGTCTTTGGTATTGATCCTTGCTCGACCAAGGTTTTGGGTAGTGTTATTTGTATTCCTAGTTTTTGTAGTACGTGGTTTCCTTCTTTGAGCGTTTCCACTGTATGGGTTTTGTTGTTTGTTGTAAATTGGAGTTTAAAGGGGAACCCCCATCTGTACATTATATTCAGATCTTGTAGCGTTTTTGTGATTGGTCGGAGCATTCTCCTTTTGTTTAGCGTCTGTGGTGCGATATCTGCAAAGAGTTGGTACTTGATCCCATTATATTCTAGGGAGTTTTTTTTCCTGGATTCCTGTAGTAGTTTATCTTTTGTGGCATAGTAGTGTAGTTTCACTACAATATCTCTTGGTATGGCGTCTACCGGTGGTCTAGCCAAGGCCCTGTCAGCCCTGTCGCACTCCAGGCGCTCCTCCGGTTCCTCCGGTAGGAGCGCTCTGAAGATGTTTAGTGTTACCTCGTGGGCGTCGGTTTGTGATTCCGGTATCCCCCTTATTCGCAGATTACATCTTCTGGATCTATTTTCCAGGTCCTCTATTTGCAATAGTAGTTTGTCAGTTGTGGATTGTATAGTGTCCATGTTTGTTTGATTGGCCTGCATGGCCTCTGCCATCTCATCATATTTATTTTCTATGTCCATAAGCCTTTGTCCGATTTCCTGGATATCCGACCGGAGCGGAGCTAGTGCTTTCTGTAGTTCTTCTTTTAACACTGTTCGTATCTGTGACAAGGAGTTTGCCGTTGTATCCGAGTGTTTAGATTGAGTCTTCGGCCTCGTGGTTTCTGGTTTCGCGCGTTTTGTGTTGGAAGGCTTGTAATGCCTTGATCGCGCTTCCTCCTTTGTTGTGTCTGTTTGGCATCTTTGGGTTGGTGTTGGCTGGTGTTCCCTGGGTTATTTCTGGTCAGGGCTTGTTTTTTATCGGGCTATTTGCTTGTTTTCCCAGATCCGAGGTGAGGAGCTCTTTCACCTTGCGGCCATCTTTGAGCTGCTCACGAGCGCCCCCTCACTTTGTTGTTTTTAATAAAGATTTTTTTTGTGTCTAACTCTGAGAGGGATGGTTGAAAATTTGATTGATTTCATAGGGGATGCTGGGAATATGAGGCAATCTGGTATGGGAAGGAGTGAGAGAAAAAGAAGTACCTGATTAATTAGTGAAGTCAGCAAGCTGCTGTGATGGTCATGTGATTATTCCTCCATTAATCAGTGAACTCAGAAGTGTGTGTGTGTGTGTGTGTGTGTGTGTGTGTGTGTTCGACCAACCAGTCAGATCACACAGACAGCAGTCCCGACGGATCCTCTCACGTTCTGCGCGTGCACTAAAGGAAACCGCGCGTCGGACATTTCCCATGCAGACAGTCACTAAAAGTGGGCAGACCTGCACCATCCACAGCATTCTGGGGGGAAACTCATTGGATTTCTTCTAAACTACTGCTCAAAGACACAGGATACTGCAGCTACATATCCACCTTACACATATCTGTCCTTACAACCCAGGTGACTTTTATCAGTGGAGATACCCTTTAAGCAGCAGCAGGGTTAATGTTGATACAGTTTTATATGAATTATGATTAGTTATGCTGCGGTCAATCACAAGGCAGGCTGGATACATTTTTGAAACAAACAAATGCTGCTTCTCACTCACAGCTCAATTGACAATGTAACAATCTATATAACAGTCTATGGGCACCAGGAGAAGCAGAATAGCAGACTGCACTGAGCAGGCAGAAAGGGGGAATTCCAGGCACCAGGAATCCCCCTAAACACGCCCCTGGATATATTCAGCACATTATTAGACGCATTATTAACCAGATATTTAAGTATAAATATTGCTTCCATTCTCGCAGAGTAAGCTGGCTCCACCATGCAGTCAATCAAGGCTGCAACTGCTGACATCACAACCAATTATTGACTGCTGTTCCTCTGCTGCCTCCACTGCAAATGCTCAAGCTTATAAAGCTCATTGAGCAGAGGTAGGAAGGCAGATTCCTATGCCAGAACAGAAGAGAACTATCCTCGAAATATATGGTTATGAATGCAAACAATAAACTGGTAAAAATAGCAGTTGGGATCGTGGGAAGCTCTGTGGTTTTACAGATATACAGACATTATTAATTAGTGTGTCCTAACCAACTAATTGTTGAAAACCTTTAGTAACATAAGGAGCATAATATATATATATATATATATATATATATATATATATATATATATATAAATTGACTTACCAGTCACTTCCCCGTGGCACTGATAAACACCCATAGAAAGGTTACACAAACACACTGGCATGGTCTCACAGTTACACAAACACACTGGCATGGTCTCACAGTTACCCAACACATGGACATGGGTTGCCAGTTACACAAACACAACTGGCATGGTCTCACAGTTTACAACAAACACACTGACATGGTCTGACAGTTACACAACACACACTGGCATACATGGTCTGACAGTTACACAAACACACTGGAAATGCACTGACAGTCACACAGTTTGCACCAAACACACTGACAGTCACACAGTTGCACAAAACACACTGACAGTCAGTTTACACAAACATACTGGCAGAGTCACACAGTTACCAAACACACCGACAGTCACAAAACACACTAACATGGTCTCACAGTTACACAAACACACTGACAGTCTCACAGTTACACAAACACACTGACATGGTCTCACAGTTACACAAACACACTGACAGTCACAGTTACACAAACACACTGACAGTCACAGTTACACAAACACACTGACAGTCACGCAGTTACACAAACACACTGACAGTCTCACAGTTACACAAACACTGACAGTCTCACAGTTACACAAACACACTGACAGTCTCACAGCTACACAAACACACTGATGTCACACAGTTACACAAACACACTGACAGTCACACAGTTGCACAAACACACTGACAGTCACGCAGTTACACAAACACACTGACAGTGCACAGCTACACAAACAACTGACAGTGTCACACAGTTGCAAAACACACTGACAGTCACACAGTTGCACAACACACTGACAGTCAGTTACACAAACATACTGGCAGAGTCATGCAGTTACACAAACACACCGACAGTCACACAAACACACTAACATGGTCTCAAGTTAAACAACACACTGACATGGTCTCACAGTACACAAACACACTGACAGTCACGCAGTTACACAAACACACTGACAGTCACGCGTTACAACAACAAACTGACAGTCACGCAGTTACAAAACACACGACAGTGGCACAGCTACACAAACACACATGACAGTGGTCACACAGTTGCACAAACACACTGACAGACTCACAGTTACACACTGCTATATACATAGAAAAATTTTTTTTTTTTTAATTCATTATTCAGTACCAAGTGAGGAGTAAGTTGTGTGTAAGTAATACTAAGTTCAGTAATGAGCTGTGCTAATATCCCCTGTCTATGTACAGTATCTGATGAAAAAAAAGTGCACGTGTAGAGAGGGAAAGTCTATTAGTCATGGGGACAAAAGGGGTGGGTGTTATAACATGTCAGTACGCAGATAGACAACAAGCAGTGCAGAGTGAAGGACACTCCCACGAGCAGAACATTACAAGTGACTGCAGAGGCTACAAGCAGAATTTTTTTCACAAGAAAGGGATCCTGGGGCTGGGGCACAGGGGAGTTTATTGTACAGAAGTTTGCAAAATATGTCATTTCTGAGAGTAAACTTCCTTTAAAGGGTATCTCCACTGAGGAAAAAGCATTTTTTTTGTTTTATTTAAAGTACAACCATCCCCCAACCCTCCCCCTATCTTTTTTCCCCAGAATTCCCTTTCGTTTGATTGCAGCAGCATGGAAAGTGTTGCAGGTTCCTGGGGTCCTGGGGGTGTCTTCCCCTGGCTGAGAGTGCTGTCACTCAATGTGCATCATCATGGTAGCAGACACACCCACTTGGCTGCGAGTAAGAAATCCTTTCCTCCCTTACCTCTAAGTTCATTTTTACAGCTGATCATGCAGAGAGAGACAGGGGAGAAAAAGTTAAAACCTTCCCACACTACTGTAAGTAGTGGGAACTTTGTTGTTTTTAGTGTTCAATACTTTTTATTTGTTTTAAATTTTTGTCTCATGTTGTATCATATTTGTTGACATTCACAAATATTGGCTCATTATATTAACAATAATAAATCATGTAACATTCAAAATCATTTCAAGTCTTTTGTAACTTATACGTTTACATAATATTTGTATGAAAAATAAAAACAATAATAAATACATAATAAGTAAAACCGACATGCACTGCTTTGTTTCTTTATTCTTATTTTGAGTTTGTCCCCTGCATTTCCACTTTCCACCGAAACTTACAATTTTTATCACCCAGTGTTTGTTTCGCCCAACTGATCTCTCCTCAGCTTATTAAATGGTAGGTTTATGGAGTATTCACTGGTGGTCCATGGTGTCCAGACCCTGGTAAATATTTGTAATGTATCTTGGAGCACATGGAAGATTCTTTCGTTTATCATTATAGAGTTGGTTCTGTTGATTATCTTTGTTAGTTCTAGTGGTTGTTTTCTCCACTGTGCTCCAATGTGTATTTTGGTTGCTAATGTAATATATTGTTTTATTGTTTATTGCTTTGTCTATTGAGTTCCGGACGTTTTGTCCCAGTAGGGCCACCAGTGGGGAAGGCTCAATTTGTCTAAAAATATTTAGATATTATTTTTAAAACCTCTTTCCATATTTTGTACACATCCACATTTCCACATACATGAAAAAAGTCCCCAATCTGATTACAATTTCTAAAGCATAATGGAGATATTGCTGGATAGATTTTTGCCGGTAATGCAGGTACTCTATATGTTTCTGTACATAACTTTAGGGATGTTTCCTCAGTGCTACATTTAAACTTCCTTTATTTAAATTTTCATAAATTTCCCTCCATTGTTCTGGGGTGATCCTTACCTTCAGATCAGCCTCCATGCGGCCTGGAAATTGTAGTTGTTCGTCTGTTCGTTTTCGTATTGCCAGAGGTATATTAATGATAAGGTGTTTCTAGTGAGTGTTTGTTTGAGGCAGAAATTTTCGAAGGTGTGAGGGTGGGTTTTGTTTCCTCTGTTTTTTCATTATTTTGTTTATGTATGTTGATATTTGTATTACTGAAAGTGGTGTCTGGGTGGCAATGTGAATTTGTTTTTAGTTGATTGATGTCTATTCCTTTGCCATTGTTGTGGAAGTGTATCAGTTTGTAGATGCCTGTATCTGTCCACCATGTATAACCTTTGGTCTTGCTGCTCATATAAAGGCTGGGTCCTGTGTGATTGTAGGCATTAGTGATGGTTTGAGATCCAGTTATATTTGTTTTTGGTTCTATGCATAATGTAGTGTGGTTTGTGTACATGGGCTGATTGTTATGGTATGTTGTTTTTGATTGTGTATCTCCATGAAATGAATAATCTGTAGTCTAGTGCGATTCTTCTCGTTGTACATGTGATTGCTCATTCGTGCTTCTTGTGTAGCATCTGTGTCGGCCTGATCGTTGTGCGGTGACTTGGGACTTGTCCTTTCATTTTGGTTATGATGTGTGTGATTTCTAGCACTGCTTCTGCTGTCTACTGTCTACGCCTGATATTACGCTTTGGGCTCGTGGTTCTGTGACTGCTGATTGTGGATATGTTTTAGGAGTGTGGGAATCATGCTATGAGTCTGTGTTAGGGGTTGCTAAATCTGATTCCAGTTCCAGCCATCTTGGTTTGTTGGTATTTATGCCATGTGACTATCTGGGATAGTGTGGGCAGCTAAGTAATATTTATATAGATTGGGACCCCATCCCTCCTTGTGATTTAGGTTTGTATAGAATACTTTTAGCTATTCTAGGTT
This sequence comes from Hymenochirus boettgeri, assembly GCA_019447015.1. Taxonomy (NCBI): domain Eukaryota; kingdom Metazoa; phylum Chordata; class Amphibia; order Anura; family Pipidae; genus Hymenochirus; species Hymenochirus boettgeri. The sequence continues at coordinate 140,512,355 of CM033475.1, read as the reverse complement.
GTTTGTTTGCCAGATGATTTTATGTTGATTTTGTATGGGTTGTAGCCACGCTTTTGTGATTTTTATTGGTAGGCATCTGAATAGGTAGAGCAATCGGGGTAGGATATTCATTTTGAAAGTATTGATTCTTTTCCTATCCATGATATTTGTAATTTGTTCCATTTTATTAAGTCTGATTTTATTTTAGTTAATATGGGTGGAAGTTGTGTTTGTGATATATGGTTTCATATGGTGGTGTTATTTGGACTCCTAGGTATTTAAGTCCCTTATCTTTCCATTTCAGATTGAAGTTGAGTGTTATAATTTTTTTGTTGTACGTATTAAATTAATCCATAATATTCTGTTTTATCTTGATTATTTTGAGGTGGTTGTGTTGAAATTTTTGTAAAAGGTTGAATAGGTTTGGAAGAGCTATAAATGTGAGTGAGAGTTAGTGCGATATCGTCAGCAAACATGCTGATTTTATATCCTTATCTGCGATTGTGACACCTGTATGGTGTGTTTGTGCGTATGGCTTGAGCTATTATTTCCATTGCTAGTACAAATGCAGTGGTGATAGGGGGCATCCCTGCCTGGTTACCCCTTTCTATATTTATGTATTGGAGTCTGGTGGTAATTTCAGTATGGCCGGTGGTATTGTAGTAGATTTCTATTATATTAGGAATGTTTGTGGGGAAATGGAATGCCAGTAATGTTTCTTTCATATATTGCCAGTTTAGACTGTCGAAAGCTTTTTCCAGTTAGCGTTATTATACAGCTTTGTGTGTTTCTTTATTTAAATATGCTATTTATTGTATATTCTTCTAGTGTTGTCTGAGGTTGTCTTCCCTGGACAAAGCCTACTTGGTCGTTATGTATTAGATGTGGCATGTATGGGTTAGTCTGTTTGTTGCTGTATTTGGTTAGTATTTTGATGTCCTGGTTGATGAGGGATATGGGTCTGTAGTTTTGTGGTTCTTGGTGCTTGCCAGTTTTGGCAGCAGTGTAATGTGCGCTGTATTCATTTCTGACGGCATATTTCTCCTCAGGAAGCAGTTTGAACATGTTTGTTAGGGAGGTGTTAGTTGGGTTTCAAATTTTTTATAGTATATCCAGAGAATCCATCTGGACCTGGTGCCTTGTGTGCCTTAAGTTGTTTTATTGCTTGTGTGGTTTCCAATCGAGTAATGTTTGTGCTTGTTTGTTATCATCTGTGAGGTTAGTGGGTTGTTGGGTTTGTTCATTTGTATGAAGGTATGAAGATGTCGTTATGTCTATGTGGGTTTGTAATAATTTTGTATAATATGTGTGGAATGTTTGGTAGATGGAGTCGGGTCGTTTTGAGGTTCCTTGGGGTGTGCGTATTTTGTGATTTTAGGTATTCCGTTCTTGGTTTTAGGAGATTTGCTAGGGTTTGTCTGGTTTGTTCATTTTTGGTAGTAATTTGTTTTTGCCACCAATAGTGTTTTTCTACTGCTTTGTTCATTATGCTTGTAATTGTGTCTAGCGATTCTCAATTGTTCTAGTATCTGTTTGCTTCCTGTTTCTATATGTTTGGTCTCTAGTGTGTGGATTTGTTTTCTAATTGTTTGTGTTTTTTAGGATTGTTTTTGTAGTTTGATGCTACTTGATAAGTGATCCTCGTATAACTGCTTTGTGTGCAGCCCAGAGTATCGGGTGTGAAACTCACATTGTTGTTTGGTAAAGTAATTTATGATTTGTTTTGATTTGTCTTTTATAGTGGGGGTTTTCAGCAGAGATTCATTTAAGCTCCATTGTATTTTTTTAAATGGTTGCTGTCTGTATTATTTTAATTTTGTACTATTTTTGTGATTGACCAGACCACCGTTTCCATTGTGGCTTTTGTGATTGTTGGGAGGATTTTTGTGGAGCAAAGGATGTGGTCTACCTTGTGTAACAATCGTGTAGTTAGAGAGAAAGTAAGAGTAGTCTTACATTTAAATTCTTTTCTCTCCAGCTGTCTGATAGTGCTAGATTCTCATTGTGGAGTGTACTTGCGTAGGGTTCGTTTATTGTAGTTTAGTTTATGTGTTTTTAGATCTGTCCCATGTCAGATCCAACGAGAAGTGAAGTCTCCTGCAACATATTTTGTGGTTTGTGGATATTTTCGAGTTTTTGTAGTATTGGTATTAAATTATGTTGTTGTGTATTTGGTGCATATATGTTTAGTAGTGTGTATGGTTGTTGTCGATAGTGCAGTGGGTTAGTAGGTATCTCCCTCTTTATCTAGGTATGTTGTATGATGTTGACATTAAGTGAATTGTGGAACAGTATGGATACTCACACATTTTTGCTAGGTCCTTTTGCTGAAATATGCTGTGTGTATTGTTATGTATGTTGCGGTGCGATTTTGAGAGAAGTGTGTTTTTGTAGAAATATGATATGTGGTTTAATCTGTTGTATTGTTTGAATGCTTAGTTCTTGTAGTTCTTTTTTGATGCGTGTTTAATCCTTGACATTATGTGATATCTATGAGTGATGTTGTTGGTCATTAGGTTTGGGTGGGTTGTTACTGTTGCTTGTTATTTGGTGGTTTTTCCGGTGGTGTGTTGTCTGGGTTGTTTGGTGGCGCAGGGAGACCTTTCCTCCGGCTCGGTGCGAGTAGTCTGCATCTAAACTAAAACATAAAAAGAAAACATAACATAATTATAAACTGTTGAACTTGGTGAACAAGAAATTGTCCTATGAACAAGATCAGTATCCGAATTCGGAATTTAGTGTGCTGTCTCTCCCACGCATTCCAGTGGGACGAGGAGCTCTCAGTTGGGGGGTCATACGTTTGCCTCGGGTACTGGGTTATAATTTATATCTTATAAGGTTAACCCTATGGTATCAACAAATGGTTAGTTATGCTAGAGTTTCGTTTGAAGTTTCTTATAAAGGTTTAGTAGGGGCTGGACAGAGGGGGAGCATATTAATACATCTGAACCATCTTTTAGTTCACTATGCCAGTAGCGATTGGTGGTTATTGGTTCAGTTTCTGAGTTTTCAGGAACTATTTATTACTTTTACAACTTTATATGACTTTTTTTATTTCTTCTGTATACGTTGAAGTATTTAGTGTATGTTAGCTTTTGTTATGTATTTTTGGTTTGGTTTTGCATCTGAATATTATTATACCCACTAGTGATTTATATAGGTAAAGGGGGGGGAATGGCGGGTTTGTGAAGATGCAAAAGGGGGTACACTCAATGGGTCATTTTAAAGATTGATTGTTAATTATGTTGGTTCTCCCACCTTTATACTTTGCAGATTTTGGTTAGTTAGTCTATTTTCCTATTCTAGAATACATTTCAGAGTATTACAATAACAATATCATAATTTCAAACTTTTAAAAACTTTTTTAGAACATCTTTTAAAGCTTTTCCTTAGTTTAGGGATGGAAAGAGACTTTCTGAGTCCCTACCGATGCTAGAGGTTTGAGTTTGGTTTGGCTTTGTTATGGCCTCCCTTGCCTTTTATCGTGGTCAGGCTGTCTATTGTTTGCCTGAGTTACTGATTGTTCTGTTATTGTCATGTAGTTGGTTTTCAGCTAAATTACAGTTTGTTTTCTATTTTAAGTTAACGTTTGTTTGGGGTATATTGTTGGTACTTATCCATTGTTGGGGAGGTTTATTGCTTCTCAGGTGTACTCTCGTCTGCATGGAGGACAGTGACTGTCGTTCCCCATATCGCGTTTCTATCTGTGGTTTTGGTGGGGGTTGTTGTTTGCCAGATACTTGTGCGGGGGCGTAGGTGTTTCAGAGGGGGGAGGTGAGGAAGCTAGGTGGAGGGGATGGAGATGAGGGGGGAGGAAAAGATTATGAGGAGGCAGGAGAGTGGTAGTTGGGGGGATGGTAGTGGGGGTGGGTTGATGAGTTGTGAGGGGAGAGGGCGAAGGGAGTAGGGGGGAGAGTGAGGAGAGGAGGAGGGGGGAAGGGAGGGAGTGGAAGTAGGGAGGAGGGAGAGGGGAGAAGAAGAAGGGAAGGGGATGAGGGAGAAGGGAAGGGGGAAGGAGAGAGTGGAGAGGAGATAGGGGAGGAGAAGGAAGGGGGAGGAGTATGTTAGTTATGGGATGGGTAAGTTGGATGAGGTTGTGGTATATATTTGGGATGTGGTTGGAGACTAGGGATGTTTTGTAGGTAGCTATGAAGGGTATACGGGAGGGAGTAGAGGTTGATTCGGATGATATTATAGTGAGGGAGCGGGAGGAGGAGGGTGAGGAGGAGGTGGGGAGTAGAGGGGCAGAGGGTGGGCGTGGAGGAGGGAGGAGAGGAGAAGTGGAAGGGACAGCGAGGGAGAGGGGAGGAGGCGGGGATGCGTGGAGTGCGAATTGGATGGAGGAGGTGTGAGTAGGGATATGAGAGCGATGCCGTTAGGTGTGTAAAGTGGTATGGTTGTCCTTCCTTCTTGGTCTCGTCGTTGTCTTCTCGTTGTTTTATGTCTTGTACGGATCCTTGCCGACCAAGGTTTTGGGTAGTGTTATTGTATTCCTAGTTTTTTGTAGTACGTGTTTCCTTCTTTGAGCGTTTCCACTGTATGGGTTTTGTGTTTTGTGAATTGGAGTTTAAGGGGAACCCCCATCTGTACATTATATTCAGATCTTTGTAGCGTTTTTGTGATTGGTCGGAGCATTCTCCTTTTGTTTAGCGTCTGTGGTGCGATATCTGCAAAGAGTTGGTACTGATCCCATTATATTCTAGGGAGTTTTTTTTCCTGGATTCCTGTAGTAGTTTATCTTTTGTGGCATAGTAGTGTAGTTTCACTACAATATCTCTTGGGTATGGCGCTACCGGTGGTCTAGCCAAGGCCCTGTCAGCCCTGTCGCACTCCAGGCGCTCCTACCGTCCTCCGGTAGGAGCGCTCTGAAGAGTGTTTAGTGTTACCTCGTGGGCGTCGGTTTGTGATTCCGGTATCCCCCTATTCGCAGATAATTTCTGGATCTATTTTCCAGGCTCTATTTGCATAGTGAGTTTGTCAGTTGTGGATTGTATAGTGTCCATGTTTGTTTGATTGGCTGCATGGCCTCTGCCATCTCATCATATTATTTTCTATGTCCATAAGCCTTTGTCCGATTTCCTGGATATCCGACGGAGCGAGCGGAGCTAGTGCTTTCTGTAGTTCTTCTTTTAAACACTGTTCGTATCTGTGACAAGGAGGTTGCGTTGTATCGAGTGTTTAGATTGAGTCTTCGGCCTGTGGTTCTGGTTTCGCGCGTTTTGTGTTGGAAGGCTTGTAAGCCTTGATCGCGTCCTCCTTTGTTGTGTCTGTTTGGCATCTTGGGTTGGTGTTTGGCTGGTGTCCCTGGGTTATTTTTGGTCAGGGCTTGTTTTTTATCGGGCTATTTGCTTGTTTTCCCAGATCCGAGGTGAGAGCTCTTTCACCTTGCGGCCATCTTTGAGCTGCTCCGAAGCGCCCCCTCACTTTGTTGGGTTTAATAAAGATTTTTTTTGTTGTAACTCTGAGAGGGGATGGTTGAAAATTTGATTGATTTCATAGGGGTGCTGGGAATATGAGGCACTGAGTATGGGAAGGAGTGGAGAGAAAAGAAGTACCTGATTAATTAGTGAAGTCAGCAAGCTGCTGTGATGGTCATGTGATTTCCTCCATTAATCAGTGACTCAGAAGTGTGTGTGGTGTGGGTGTGTGTGTGGGTGTGTTCGAACCAAACCAGTCAGATCACACAGACAGCAGTCCCGACGGATCCTTCACGTTCTGCGCGTGCACTAAAGGAACACGGCGTCGGACATTTCCATGCAGACAGTCACCTAAAAGTGGGCAGACCTGCACCATCCACAGCATTCTGGGGGGAAAACTCATTGGATTTTCTTCTAACTACTGCTCAAGACACAGGATACTGCAGCTACATATCCACCTTACACATATCTGTCCTTACAACCCAGGTGACTTTTATCAGTGGAGATACCCTTAAGCAGCAGCAGGGTTATGTTGATACAGTTTTATATGAATATGATTAGTTATGCTGCGGTCAATCACAAGGCAGGCTGGATACATTTTGAAACAAACAAATGCTGTTCTCACTCACAGCTCAATTGACAATGTAACAATCTATAATAACAGTCTATGGGCACCAGGAGAAGCAGAATAGCAGACTGCAATGAGCAGGCAGAAAGGGGGAATTCCAGGCACCAGGAATCCCCAAACACGCCCCTGGATATATTCAGCACATATTAGAGCATTATTAACCAGATATTTTAAGTATAAATATTGCCCATTCTCGCAGAGTAAGTAGCTGGCTCCACCATGCAGTCAATCAAGGCTGCAACGCTGACATCACAACCAATTATTGACTGCTGTTCCTCTGCTGCCTCCACTGCAAATGCTCAAGCTATAAAGCTCATTGAGCAGAGGTAGGAAGGCAGATTCCTATGCCAGAACAGAAGGAGACTATCCTCGAAAATATGGTTATGAATGCAAACAATAAACTGGTAAAAATAGCAGTTGGGACGTGGGAAGCTCTGTGGTTTTACAGATATACAGACATTATAATTAGTGGTCCTAACCAACTAATTGTTGAAAACCTTTAGTAACATAAGGAGCATAATATATATATAATATATATATATATATATATATATAATATATATTATATATATATATATATATATAATTGACTACCAGTCACTTCCCCGTGGCACTGTAAACACCCATAGAAGAGCTTTTCTTGAAAGCATTTAACAGCATCCAGGGGTCAAACCAGCCTCATTTTCTAAACACTGTTATGGTGTGAAATGACGATTAGAAGCTTTAAAAAAAAAAAACATTTTTCTCATTACCGTTTATACTCAAGTATAAGCTGACCCGAGTATAAGCCGATGGGTACCTATTTTTACCCTAAAAAATTAGGAAAACATGATTGACTCAAGCATAGGTCGAGGGGTTAGAAATTATGACCACTACTGCCTTCTGATTCTGTATTGTTCTGAGGGCTTTAGTTGCCTTTAAAGATGGACAGTAATCCCATACAGTATCCCCCAATTCATAGGAATTTGAGATGTTTGGAATCTAAACATGCTTTAGTTGCTGGGAGCTGTAGTTTTCAACATCTGCAGTGGCAAGGAATTGGAAGTTACTGTATGCTATTACTGTCACATTTACAAGGCTCTTCATTATACAAATATTATTTGCAAAATATTCCTCAATTCTGCCTGAGTCAGAATTCACCATCTCCTTTTTAAAGCGATTTGTGCAGAGGTCTTCCACCAATATGAAAGTTATTTGCTAGCCAGCAACATTGGCGAGAAAGAAAAATCATGTCATTTTTTATTGGGTCTGTTAGGCAACAATATAAAAGAAAAGGCATGTGCAAAATGGGCATGTATTTTCAAAACATATTATGAAAGCTCTGATCTGTGGTCTGAGAAAGGTAAGTTTCAGTGCTATAGTATAATTGGCTGTCTGCCAGGCCACATCTTCACTGTTTTGATCTTGGTGTGTAGAAGAGATAACAGCTTGTGCTGAAAAACAGCAACTTCCTAAAGTGGTAGCACCGAAAAGAAAGGATTTACGGGACGTGAATCCACTTAGCCATGGGTTAATTAAATAAATCAAACCACAGCAGCAAATGGAGAGGTGAGACACACTGTACTTTATCGATTATTATGAATGTGCTCTGTCTACTAAAACAATGTAACCTGTTACTTTGTGTATGCTTTAAAACCTAAACTTACATCCTAACTCTACCCTACCACTTTTTACTATCCCTTTTGAATCTGTATGTACACCACCTAACTAGATTGCATGGTGCAGAGGCCTTCCTCCTGTCTTAAGGTTTAAAGCATGTATTTACTTTTATTATTTTTTTTATATTTTTATTATGATTATTTAGTTCCTATCGCTCCCCTTTGTAATAATTTATGAACTGTAAACATTTCAGTGAGCATTTCTGCAGCTAATAAATAAAAATATGATACCAAACAATATACATATTACCTTTTTATGTTAATATAAGGACTATAGAGCATTTATATACTAACAATGACCAGCCGTTTCCTCATAGTTAAAATGAAATATGTACACATTCATTTTGGTTTGTAAAAATTGTTTTTGGAACCCCCACAAACTTTACATTATTAATTTACCATCCAAAATATAAAGATGGCCAGTATAACTATAGGAAGACATGGCAATATGCATGTATTTTTTTTAAATGATTAATAAATTAAAGGAATCATGATTAGAAAATGAGTGAGCTAAATTGTCTACACTTACCAAGGAAGCTAGTGCCACACCATCTGTATTGATCCACGGAAACTTCTCCTTCAGATGAGTGGGTGACCATAAGTAACACTTGAGCCCCTTGCTCTGTAGGATTAAAGAAAAAGATGAATATCTCAGTCCAACTTCAGCTGCACAAATGACTAATTTTCAGTTTCATAGTGTTGGGATAGTCATTTTGGACCATACAAAATAATCATAATAATCAGATCTTTACTGGATTTCCCTTTATAGTAAATGTGCATTCCCACCTTTACTCAATATTGAATTTGTTAATCTCAGTATAAAGAGGATTAAAGGGAACTAAAGTCATCAGACAACACTGTCCCAATATTCAAAGCACCTACACAAAGATACAACAGGTGTCTCAATGGCTGTGACTATTGGTCGATTTATGAAATAGACCTGTGGGGTACTAGGGGTCAGTTCCCATAATATATCTCTGGGTTTGCTGGGAGTCTCTGAGGGAGTTCACCCAGAGGTGCAAGGATGTGCGAACTAGGAATCGCTGGGCCCTGCCAAACTATATGGTCCCTATACGTGCTTCAGCCTTAGAGTTTTTCTGGAGAAGGTATATCGTCATAGGAAAAATAAAAGATGGGGCCCCCCTGCGGTTGTCCCCCTGCAAGTCACTCCTCTGGCCACAAGCTCTCTGGGCAAATTCCCATACTGGATGAAATTTTATTTTTAGTGTTCTACAGATTTTTATTGAATTTAAGTAAGATAAGGAATAACAAAAATGAACATCATGCAGTAAACACTGTGGATTTTAGAACATTTTGATATATATTGCAATCATAATGGAAAAAAGAAATAAAGAGTATAAAAACAAATACCTAGAAATACTATGGATTTTCCATTTAAGGATGAAATAACATAGTAACAGGGGGGTAGGATAGTATGTAAATACTATTAAAATACTATAAAGTATTATAATATAAAATGTAAACTTTTTAAAAATGTAAAAAGTACTGATGCAGGGAAAAACATAACACTGTCCGCATGGATGGTGAAGTGAAGAAGTGAATTATTTGTATTTGGCACCAGAGCAATAGAATGATTCCATTCATTAGGTGTCCATCTGGCTCCATCTAAATTGATATTGTTTGCATGTTGGCCATATTTCTTCAGCTCTCAATCTATTCTGGTAACTATCTATCTAGCCTATCTCAGATTAATCTCATTCATACTCTATCTATTTCATAATCATATCTATCTATCATCTGCAATACTAGTCATCAATCCTAATCTATCATATTCTGCTACATCTAATCTAATCCTCGTGCTTCTATCATATCATTAGTCTCATGCTATCTATATCTATCTATCTAGTAGTCCATAGATCTGTATCGATCTAAAATCTTATCCACACTAACATATTGCTATCTATCTTATCTCTGACTATCTAATTCTATACTTACTTGAGACTGACAGTGTAATCTATCTATCTATCATCTCAGCTTATACTTAATCCTATCTCATCGTGTGCTATCTATCTATCTCGAGCTCAATCATATCTATCGATCAATTCTTCACTCTATCTCATGATGTTTATCTATCATCTATACTATCTATTCGCATCATTACATCTATCATCATTTGGGGTCATCTATCTTATCCTATATATCTATCTATAATATCTATCTAATCCTATCTATCTCTGCTCATCGATTACTTTAATCCTATCTATCTCTGCTATTGATCATCTGACATATGTTTCCCCCTTAGCAGTTTGGTGACTACGTCCGTTCTGTCCCCCTACTCCCCCCCCCACACACGCGCCTGATTGGACTAAGAAAGCAAAATGCAAAAAGAATCTATACAATCTCTGCTATCTATAGCGAACTCAGATGGCTCTATCTAATACATCTATCTAACATATATGTATTGTAGCATATCTAATGCTAATTGCAACATCTTCTGGCCGTTATGCGTAATGTCTATCCCTCTCTCTGTATCATATCATATCTTTGATGAATGACCTATCTTCTGAATGCATCTAAGATAATCTCTGCGATCTATCGACTTCTGTCAACTAATCTTATCTCTATCTCTGCTATAGATCTATCTATCTATCTATTTTTTTTATCTCATCCCAAGTCTATTGAATCACTCTAGTTGTCTTTGTTATGATATTTCTTATCTATACATCTTGCCTATGTTGCAATTTTATCGATTGCTAGGCTAGTCACTTATTCACAATTTTAAAAGCATGCAGAAATTTTAATAAGGTGACCTTGAGTGCGTACATCTCCTGGTCATATTGGCACTTAACCCTATGTTGATCGTCAAATATCTTGTGTAATAATAGTCAATCGGACCTGTTAACTGCTGTAACATCGCCCTATCATCTACTATTGCACATTAATCTATCTAGGTTACCCTAGCTATCGGAGTATCCGTATCTTTACGCATATGCGACATACTTCAAAATCACTGTATGCATATCTCTCGGGTAGACCAATGACTTTAACGTATACTATTGCTACTTTTGTCACTTAAACATCTGCTGAGTACACATCATCGATCTTAACATACTTAACTGTATCTATCTGATCGATGAATACTCTATTCCGGATCATCTATTCTATTCAATCTATCTATTCTAATATCAATGTTCCTTTATCTTATTCTAAGTATTAGCTGTGGCTGAATCACAAGTCTTTACTATACCTCATTTCTATATAATCAGCTATCTTATCTATCACATATCTTCGATTACTATTAGTCCCTATTGTACCTTTACACGTATAAGTAATTGTCTATCCGCACTCTAATCTATACCATTATACTAGCTATCACATCCTAATCGATCTCATCCAGTCTTATCACCAATACTCTCACATACTATCACTCTTTTAGTCATCTCATATGCCTGATTCTTAGCTCTCTCGTATCTATCTCATCCTCATACACATCCTCGCATAATCGATCTGCTTGCTGTATTTTATCTTATACTGATTTACTATCTATACAATCCTATATCTTGCCACACCTCTCTGATCTATTTGCCTATCTCGCTCACCATCTCCAACCTCGCCTATCTATCCCTTTACGCCCCCACTGTCCCCGTCTTTCTTCCTTTTACAGCAGACCCCAGTGCATCCTGTTACCGCTAACTCTTTGGGAAGACGACTCGACCTACACTCTTTAGGATCTACCACCACACATCCATCACCCGCACAGCTATCCATTACACCTCACCTTAACTCCTACGCTCTCGCTCTTTTCCTACTCAATCCTCACATCTCTTCCTCACTACGCCTTGCAGACTCCTTCATCTTTATTCTATAGCTCTGTAATCTATCTATCACTATTATCTAGATTGCGCGTATTGAATTATCCATTTCTCCATTACTGCTGACACCTCATGCTCTTATCATGACAAAGTCTATCTAGGCTTTTCTGCTGCTATTCTATCTATTATATACTTTTGATGCCATCTATTGTTAATCCCCTGTATTATCTGATCCTCCCCCCTTTATTTTTGACCCCCCACCTCCCTATATATCCCCCCGCCCACTGCTCGCCTGATTTGGCCCTCCACATACACGTTCTCCTTTCCAGCCGCTTCTTTCATTCGTGCTGGTCTTTCCTTTGTGCGATGTGACTATTCCCTTTGCTCCTCCACTCTCGTATCGCTTACCCACTAGTGTCCATACTTCCACACTTTTGATCCCTATTCTCATACATCTCACTCCTGATCTGTTTATCTACTCATGTATTCTATTGCCTGATGTCCTATTGCCATCTTACTGCTCTCATGTGGACTTGAGACTTTATCTTATTCTATGCTCTTGGTCTTATTCCACACTATACTCGTATTACCCTCTTGTCTTGTACTTTCTAGGCTACCATCCCCCTCTTGTCCTCTTGCTCATCACTCCCTTGTCATATTCCTCGACATGAGTCAGTCGAATATTATCTTCACTACATGTCACGACTAGACTCATGTCATCATTACCATCCCTGTGTGGCTGACTGCGCCTATCAATGACTACCTTCCTCATAGTATGCTTACTGATATCTCACTCTCCATCACTTTTCACACCTACATCTCACTATTTTTGTGACCCCACACCTCCCCAGTATCCATCTTTCTTATCTAGTCTGTTATTCACCTATGCTCATATCTACTCTTTCATTTACTGCCTAAGTTATATTTATGTTGTTTCAGTAATCACTCTATTTATAACTCTTGTCCGTTACTTTATTTTTGCTCCTCGTGTCATCTATTGTATGGGGTGCTTCCGATATTGTCCCCTATCAACGGGTCTATTGCTTATCTATGTGTGTCTCTACTCTGTACCCTCACTAACCTCCGCACACCACATTATGTGGGTTGGCTATTTTTATAGTAATGAACTCTGATGTGCTACTACTCTATTTTATTACTATCACTACTTCACCCTTGCCCTCACTCTATTTATCTCTGCTTCTATCCTATGTGTCCTATCCACATCCCCTCATCAGTGCTGCTTGATCCCTACATATATGTCCTATCCCATCTCCTCTGCACCGATTGTCCTGTATCTATCTCTGTCTATTACTACTATTATTTATTTATGACCCCTCCTATCCGTATCCCTCATCTCACTTTTATCTCTGTGTTCCTATTCATCTACTATAGATCTACCATATATCTCATTATCGACTGTCTCGCATCCTCTATCTATCTATTATATCTATCTATCTCTGCTATCTACCTCTATATCTATCTACCTACTTGCTATCTCTTATTCCTGGCTATCTATCATTGAGTACCACTATCTACTACTGCATTATTTATTTAGTACTACTATCTCTGCTATCTATCTATCTATTATCTATCTATCTCATCTATCTATCTATCTATCTTGCCTATCTATCTATATTATCTATATCTATCTCTGTATCTATCTATCTACCTATCTATCTATATATCTCTTCTATCTATCTATCTCTGCTATCTATCTATCTCTTCTATCTGGCTATCTATCTCTGCTATCTATCTCTGTATCTATCTATCTATCTATCTATCTATCTATCTATCTATCTCATCTATCTATCTATCTATCTATCTCTGCTATACTATCTATCTATCTATCTATATATCTATCTATCTATCTCTGAATCTATCTACTATCTATCTATCTGTCTATCTATCTATGCTATCTATCTATCTATCTATCATCTATCTATCTCTGATATATATATCTCGCTTCATATCTATCTCTGCTATCTATCTATCTATCTATCTATCTATCTATCTATCTATCTATCTCTGCTATCTATCTATCTATCTCTGCTATCTATCTATCTATCTATCTATCTATCTATCTACTATCTATCTACTATCTATCTATCTCTGCTATCTATCTAATCATCTATCTATCTCTATCTATACTATCTAGCTATATCTGCTATCTATCTATCTATCTCTGCTATCTCTCTATATATCTCTGCTATCTATATTCTATCCTATCATCTATCTTTATCATCTCTGCTATCTCTGCATCTATCTATCTCATCTATGATCTATCTATCTATCTGATCTATCTATCTATCTAATCTATCGATCTATCTATCTATCTATCGTATCTATCATCTATCTATCTCTGTCTATCTATCTATCTATCTATACTATCTATCTATCTTCATACTATCTATCTATCTATCTATCTATATCTATACTATCTATCTATCTTCTGACTATCTATCTATCTATCTATCTATCTATCTATCTATCTATCTATCTCTGCTATCTATCTATCTATCATATCTATATCTATCTCTGCTATCTATCTATCTATCTACTATCTATCTCTATCTATCTATCTATCTATCTTCTATCTATCTATCTCTGCTATCTATCATCTATCTCTTATCTATCTACTATCTCTGCTATCTATCTATCTATCTATCTATACTATCTATCTCTGCTATCTATCTATCTCTGCTATCTATCTATCTATCTATATATCTATCTATCTATCTATCTATCTATCTATCTATCTCTGCTATCTATTATCTAATCTATCTATCTCTATCTATCTATCATCTATCTCTGCTATCTTATCTATCTATCTATCTCTGCTATCTATCTATCTCTGTATCTATCTATCTCCTGCTATCTTCTATCTATCTCCCTATCTATCTATCTTCCTACTATCTATCTATCTCTGCTATCTATCTATCTATCTCTGCTATCTATCTATCTATCTATCTATCTATCTATCATATCTATCTATCTATGTCTATCTATCTATCTATCTATCTACTCTATCTCTGATCTATCTATCTATCTATCTCTATCTATCTATCTATCCTATCTATCTATCTATCTTATCTATCTATCTATCTATACTATCTATCTATCTATCTATCTATCTATCTCGCTATCTATTCTATCTATCTCTGCTATCTATCTATCTATTACTATCTCTGACTATCTATCTATCTATCTATCTATCATCTCTCTATCTATCTACTACTATCTCTGCATCTATCGATCTATATCTGCTATCTATCTATCTATCTATCTATCTATCTATCTATCTATCTATTCTATCGTATCTATCTATCTATCTCTTGCTATCTATCTATCTATCTATCTATCTCTGCTATGCTATCTATCTACTCTATCTACTCTTATCTATTATCATCTATCTATCTATCTATCTATCTATATATCTCTGCTATCTATCATCTATCTCCTGCCTATCTCATCTATCTATCATATCTTATCTATCTATCTCTGTATCTATCTATCTCTGCTATCTATCTATCTATCTATCTATCTATCTATCTATCTATCTATCTATCTATCTATCTATCTATACTATCTATCTATTATCTATCTATCTATATCTATACTATCTATCTCTCTATCTATCTTATCTATCTATCTCTGCTATCTATCTATTCTATCTATCTATCTACTATCTATCTATCTCTGATCTATCTATCTATATCTTCTATCTTCTATCTATCTATCTATCTATTCTCTGCATCTATCTATCTATCTATCTATCTATCTATCTATCTATCTATCTATCTCTGCTATCAATCTATCTCTGCTATCTATCTATCTCTGCTATCTATCTATCTATCTATCTATCTCTGCTATCTATCTAATTCTGCTATTCTCTATCTATCTCTATCTATCTATTATCTCTGCTATCTATCTAGCTATCTATCTCTGCTATCTATCTATTCTGCTATCTATCTCTCTGCTATCTCTATCTATCTCCTATACTATCTTATCCTATCTATCTATCTTGCTATCTATCTATCTATCTCTGCTATCTATCTATCTATCTATCATCTATCTATCTATCTAATCTATCATCTATCTATCTACTATCTGCATACTATCTATCTATCTCTGCTATCTATCTATCTATCTATCTATCTATCTATCTATCTATCTATCTATCTATCTATCTATCTATCTATCTATCTCTGCTATTCTATATATCTACTATCTATCTATCTATCTATCTATCTATCTATCTATCTATTCTGCTATCTATCTATCTATCTCTGCTATCTATCTATCTATCTCTGCTATCTATCTATCTATCTATCTATCTATCTATTCTATCTATCTATCTATCTATCTATGCTATCTATCTATCTATCTTCTATCTCTCGCTATTATCTATCTATCTATCTCTGCTATCTATCTATCTTCGCTATCTATCTATCATTCTATCTCCCTATCTATCTATCTATCTCTTATCTATCTATCTATCTATCTCTGCTATTCTATCTATCTCTTCTAATCTATCTATATCTATCTATCTATCTATCTATCTATCTATCTGTATCTATCTATCTATCTATCTATCTATACTATATATCTATGCTATCTATCATCTATCTATCTATCTATCTATCTATCTATCATATGCTATCTATCTATCTATCTATGCTATCTATCGATCTATCTATCTAGCTATCTATCTATCTATCTATCTATCTATCTATCTATCTCTGCTATCTATCACTATCTGCTATCTATCATCTATCTATCTATTCTATCTCTGCTATTCTATCTATCTATCTATCTATCTATCTATCTATCTATCTATCTATCTATCTATCTCTCTCTGCTATCTATCTATCTCATGCTATCTATCTATATCTCTATCTATCTACTATATCTATCTATTCTACTCTATCTATCTATCTCTGCTATCTATCTATCTATCTATCTATCTATCTTCTGTAATCTATCTATCTATCTATCATCTATGCTATTATCTATCTATCATCTCTATCTCTCTGTCTATCTATCTATCTATCATCTATCTCTCATCATCTATCTATCTATCTCTGCTATCATCTATCTATCTATCTCTGCTATCTATCTATCTCCTGCTATCTATCTATCTATCTATCTTGCTATCTATCTATCTATCTATCTCTGCTATCTCTATCTATCTCTGCTATCTATCTATCTATCTCTGCTATCTATCTATCTCTATATCTCTCGATCTATCTCTCTATCTATCTATCTACTCTCTTCGATCTATCTATCTATCTATCTATCTATATCTCATCTATCTATCTATCTATCTCTGCTATCTATCTATCTATATCTATCTATCTATCTATCTATCATTATCATCTCTGCTATCTATCATTATCTCTGACTACTATATCATCTATACTATCTCGCTAATCTATCTATCTCATCTATCTATCTATATATCTATCTATCTCTGATATCTATCTATCTATCTATCTATCTATCTATGCATCTATACTATCTATTCTCTGCCTATCTATCTATCTATCTCTATCTATCTCGATCTCTGCTATCTCTGCTATCTATCTATCTATCTATATACTATCTCTGCTATCTATCTAATCTCTGCTACTATCTATCTATCTATACTATCTCTGCTATATCTATCTATCTATCTCTGCTATCTATCTATCTACTATCTGCTATTCTATCTATCTCTGTATCTACTATCTATCTATCTATCTATCTATCTATCTATCTATCTATCTATCTATCTATCTATCTATCTATCTATCTGATCTATCTCTGTCTAGCTCTGTATCTATCTATCTATCTATCTATCTATCTATCTATCTATCTATCTATCTATCTATCTATCTGTCTATCTATCTATCTATCTATCTATCTGCTATCTATCTATCTATCTATCTATCGATTCTACTATTACTATATCTATCATCTATCTATCTATCTATCTATCTATCTATCTATCTATCTATCTATCTCTGCTATCTATCTATCTAATCTATCTATCTATCTCTGCTATCCATCTATCTCTGCTATCTATCTCTGCTATCTATCTATCTAATCTATCTATCTATCTATCTATCTCTGCTATCTATCTAATCTATCTATCTATCTCTGCTATCCATCTATCTCTGCTATCTATCTCTGCTATCTATCTATCTAATCTATCTATCTATCTATCTCTGCTATCTATCTATCTATCTATCTATCTATCTATCTATCTATCTATCTACCTATCTCTGCTATCTATCTCTGCTATCTATCTCTGCTATCTATCTCTGCTATCTCTCTCTGCTATCTATCTCTCTCTGCTATCTATCTCTCTCTGCTATCTATCTCTCTACCTCTGCTATCTATCTATCTATCTGTCTGTCTATCTATCTATCTTTCCATCTATCTATCTAGATACTACTATCTAATCTATCTATCTATCATCTTTCTATCTACCTACCTACCTACCTACCTATCTCTGCTATCTATCTATCTATCTATCTCTTCTATCTGTCTATCTATCTCTGATATTTATCTATCTGTGCTATCTATCTATCTATCTATCTATTTCTGCTATCTATCTATCTCTGCTATCTATATATCTATCTATCTGTGATACCTATCTCGGCTATCCATCTCTCTCGGCTATCCATCTTTCTCGGCTATCCATCTCTCTCTGCTATCTATCTCTCTCTGCTATCGCTACTATCTATCTATCGATCTATCTCTGATATTTATGTATCTGTGCTATCTATGTATCTGTGCTATCTATCATCTATCTACCTACCTACCTACCTATGTATCTCTGTCTATCATCTAACTATCTCTGTGTGTCTATCTTTCTATCTTCCTACCTACCACCCCCCTTGTACCCAGCAGGCCAGTCCGACCCTGCTGCCAGGAAGGAGTTTCAGCACTCCTAAAACAATTTAGCTGGCAACTTAATTTTTAAAAAAAATTTCCCTTACTGTAACCGACCGTGGATGAGACAGATGAGGGACACCCAGCATGGCAAGGAGTAAACCAAAGCTGTGTAGAAAACACACACACCGGCGCTGCTGAGTCCGAGTCGAGTCCCGCTTGCCTTACCCGAACTTCCAGCGCTGCTGAGTCTCACGGCCGGGGGAAAATGCCGCCTTTCTTTTTCAAAAAACACAGACAGTACAATGCCGCCATGAGCAACTTTTTGCGTCATGGTAGGGGCAGCGCTGACCTAACCTAACAAACCAGCTAAAGCTAGCCTAGCCATATGAAATTCCTTTTAACAATATCCAACATATCTTTAGTCAAAGAGAAATATTTAAAAAATATCTGCAGCAAAATATATGTTTGGAAGAGCAATCTGTTAAATAATGTGTCCCCATCATATCTGTTATTTAGGCAAAGTCAACAAGTCAACCTTCAATACCTTCTGGTGCCGTCTTCTCTTTTATTCAGCAAGAGGGCTGAAGTACGTAGGTAGGTGAAGCACAAAATTAGATAGGTAGGTCCCAGCCCCCAAGTAAGTAGGTAGGCCCTAGTACACTAGTAGGTAGGTCCAAGCAGACAAGTAGGTATGTAGCCAGCCCCCAAGTAGGTAGGTAGGCCCCAGCACACAAGTAGGTAGCCAGCCCCAAAATAGGTAGGCAGGCCCCAAGTAGGTAGGTGAACCCCAGCACACAAATAGGTAGGCAGCCCCCTGAAAATGCACTCTCACAAATCACAATAATTACGCTTACAGTATGTCCCACCCCCCTACCTCCCAAAACCTGTTCTAGCAGCGCTGCGCTGTCTTACTTTTGTTGATCGTGGCAATTTCAAGCAGAGAGTGTCAGTGTCTCGACTCCGCACCAATTACATCAGGAATCAGGATGTCACTGATTGGTCCCAGTCCACAGCTGTTCCGGTGCAAGGGGCATGGTAGGAGCTGTCGGCAATTGTTATCGCTGGCTACTGTCAGCAGTTGTGAACAAAGGATGGGCCCTACAGACAAGATGGACCCCTCACACACACACACACTCTCACACACACACACACACACACTCTCACACACACACACACACACTCTCACACACACACACTCTCACACACACACACTCTCACACACACACACTCTCACACACACACTCTCACACACATTGCTGTGGGTGTATGTTAATTTTCCGGTCGGATAGAGAGGGTGCTGTGGGTGTATGTAAAGGGGGATAGAGAGAGTGCAGTTGGTGTACGTAAAGGGGATAGAGAGGGTGCTGTGGGTGTACGTACAGGGGGATAGAGAGGGTGCTGTGGGTGTACGTAAAGGGGGATAGAGAGGGTGCTGTGGGGTGCATGTACAGGGGGATAAAGAGGTGCAATGCATGCATACAAGAAGGGCCCTGCACCTACATAAACACACAGCCACTGACACACACGCAGCCACTGACACACACACGCAGCCACTGACACACACACGCAGCCACTGACACACACACGCAGCCACTGACACACACACACGCAGCCACACATACAGCCACACACGCAGCCACTGACACACACAGCAAAAACCACGCACACACCAAGACCACCACGACCACACACACGCACCAGCCACTGACACACACCACGCACCACTGACACACACACACACCACTGACACACAACAGCACACCACTGACACACACAGCCACTACACACACACACCACACAGCCAACTGACACACACCCACACAGCCACTGACACACACACACCTCCAATGACACACCCACACAGCCACTGAACACACACACAGCCACTGACACCACACCACAGCCCTGACACACCACCCACACTGACCACACACAAGCCACTGACACACACCCACGACAACACAGCCACTGCCCACAGCCACTGACACACACACACAGCGCCACTGACACACATACACAGCGCCACTGACACACACACACACACAGCCACTGACACACACACACAGCCACTGACACCACACACGCCACTGACCACACACAGCCCTGACACACACACAGACACCCAGCCACGACACCCACACACCCTCTGACCACACCGACACAACTGACACAACACACACAGACAGCCACTGACACACACACACACACATTCACTGACACACACACACACACACACACACACACACAGCAACTGACAGAGACAAGCCAAAGCCCAAGGCAACACAAAAAGCCTTCCAAAGCCCAAGGCAACAACAGGCACCCCCCACCCCTCTCTCTCCCCCCCCCAAAATGCCCTCAGCCCCTCACACTCACAGACAGGCTCTGATGTCAAATGAAATCAATGTATGGATTGTCACAACAAGCGCTCACAATATTCTTCAGAAAGTTTAAGATAGACTGAAAAAAGCTTTAGCTCGCTCTCGCTACCCAATGCCAACACTGCTCCTCTCACCAGGCTCTCCGCTCCTCTGCAACTTAACCGCCAATTCCCCTCCTTTATATGCGCTGGTACCCTCCCCAAGCAGTTGGGCGCGCAAGTCAGGTGACGTACGTGACGTCAATACGCAGCGCGCGGAAGACAGAAGACCAGCCAATCAGGGAGCTCACATGGGAAATTTAAAAAAAAAATCAATTTTCCGTTTTCTTATTGGTTCCGAACTTCCGGATTCAATTTGGCAGGCTGCAGTGATGGATATCTCTGGGTCCCGAGTCCCACACTCCTGAATAGCCACGGAATTCGCCCAAGCGCCTGGCAGTTCATGAGTCAAGGTACACACACTGCGGCGGCGCTTTTACAAGGGGAAATGCCGCCTTGCCTCATATTATTTTTGGGGGGTCTGAGTGCCGCCATGAGCAACTGTTCAGGTTGCTTCATGGAAGGAGCGCGCTGACCATAGCAACAGTTGGTTGAGATTTTGCTTTAACACACCAAACATTTTTATTAACATAAAGCTAATAATAGAAATCAGACATTAGCTGATTGTGTGTTCACACACTCTCTACCCAACCCATTTGCCTTCCAATCAGTGGTGAGTTATGTCCATATAAACCCCCTTTTCCTAGGGACTTAGTAAGGCAATACAAAGGCTTGTACAGGTCTAACATGTTTCTCCCTATTAACCAGTAACCAGTAATTTGCATTTTAGAGCTGGAATCCTATAAAACAGGTACATAACAGACCAACATATGAAATACACAATTAAAGATTGCATAGCAATGACTTCAACTGAACGTCCCGTTTCGGGCTGCGATTGCACGCGTGTGCACCGAACCTTTAATAGGGTCATATTCATATTAACTGATTCACGTTCAGTTAGCGCAACTTAACCCTAGGTAACGGTGGCTGCACAAGTATCGCAAGATACACTCACGCAGCTGCTCTATCCACCAAAGCTGCGTGGCTCTGCAAGCGTAAGTATTAAGTGCTGGCTGATAGAGCGCCCGTTAAATACTTAAACCCCTGACATTCACCCGAGCCGCACAGCCCCAGGTGAATCCCTTCTGAGAGTTTACCCAGAGTGCCT